>PVLD010006091.1:88234-104319 GCA_004027595.1 Dinomys branickii | reverse complement strand
CTATAGACAAGGTGATATGGTCTCAACAGTGGTTATTGCTTTATCCATTGATATCTTCGAATTGTAAATGTATGAACCCATATACAGACATGCAAATTTAGTCAGACAGTTAATCCTCTCAACAACAGAAAAAACACAAAAACCAAAAATCCAAAGATAAGAAACAAAACAGGCAAACAACAACAACAGCAACAACATCCACAACAAAAAAAAAACACCACTAGTTGCTGCTTTACATATTGATATCTTCGTTCTTAGGATCTCTCCCATCCTCACTGATCATTCTAGCCCTTTACAAGAGCCTTTCTAGTGAGTGAAAATGAAACACATATATGTATTTTCACCAAGAAACAAATGTGGCACTTTAATAAAAAAAAGTTTACTTGCATTGCAGATTGGCCCATTGTGGATTTTAACTTTCTGGGTACCATGGGAAATAAAGCTTTAGGCAAGACAAGGATATTCACACCTCTGCCAAAAATTAATATATTTTTAATGGTAAATTAACGTCAAAAGTTTTATACATATTAGTGATACTCTGACCTCCAACTGTTCACAGTCATGTCCAATCCATACACACAGAAGGAGAAAATCTGTCTGCTATGAATGTTCGATTTGTTCAATTCCCTGCCATGTCTTTTAGGCTGTTAATGCTGCTCTGCAAACAGATGATGACTTTAATGGGAAATGAAAACCAATAGGGATAAACTACTTTAAAATTTTTGAGATGATAATTTGTAATTTAGGTATGCTGCACTGTTACATTTACTGGAGTACTGGATGTGTGTAATTTTAAAGCAGCAGTCCACTTCCCAAAATTGACAGTTTCAAAATAAAATCTTCTATTGTTTTGAAAGCACTGTGCCTGCCATATTAGAGAAGGAAGCTTCCAACTCAACTGGGTAAACATTTACTGAATACCTACTGTGCACCAGGCTTTGGAGGGAGTGGGATTTTGCACAACTGACATGGTCAGTTTGATAACATTTAATTGAGAATCTAGAAACATGTCACACAACTCATTTCCATTCACAAAATAAAGAACAAATGGGAAGCAATCCTGAAATCCACCACATTGGAAGATCAGGCTAAATGATCAATGAAAAATTGGTCATCCCTTCAACTTTCTGTGTGTTCTTTTTCTAGAAAGATTCTCTTTATTGCAATGGAAACAACAAAATGACCCCAGATAGGAAAGATAGAGGTCAGAAGCCACAGTCCTGTAGCAATGGTAGCTCCAACAAGGACAAAAAGCAGACACAATTATGCAAGGGATGTCTTCTCTAGGAAAGTTGAAACAACACAGAGATGAGCTCTTCTGCTTAGAATAGTCATATATATTCCTGCAAAATCTCAGCATGCATGTTATTTGGCTCTAGAAATTGTGACCGTCTAAACAGATTCTTTTGTTGTAAAATGTACACATTAAAAAATTAATTTACTAATTATCATTTTTATTTGTAATTATAGAAATTTCAAAAAATATGCATTAAAAAGACTATGTTTTAAAATGTCATATATATCACATGTGGGTCCAGGATTGTGGTCTCCTGGTTTTCCTCCAGCTCATTGCTCGTGCCTCCTTCCCCATCTCTTTCCTCTCCTCTTTCTGGCTGCTTGACACTAGAGCGGCCCCATACTCAGGCCCCAGCACTCTCCTCTTCGCCGTACTCAGGCCCCAGCACTCTCCTCTTCCCCGTACTCAGGCCCCAGCACTCTCCTCTTCCCCGTACTCAGGCCCCAGCACTCTCCTCTTCGCCGTACTCAGGCCCCAGCACTCTCCTCTTCCCCGTACTCAGGCCCCAGCACTCTCCTCTTCCCCGTACTCAGGCCCCAGCACTCTCCTCTTCCCCGTACTCAGGCCCCAGCACTCTCCTATGTCCACACCTGCCCCCTTACTATTAGCATCTTATAGGGCATACCTAGGAAATTCAGATAATTTTACAAATTATTCTTATGCTTTATAATTTTTTAAGTTAATGTAGAATAATTGTACATATTTATGGGATTATTTCATAGTACAAGTATACAATGTGTAATGATCAAATCAGGGTAATTAGCATATCCATCATCTCAAACATTTATCACTTCTTGCAAATTATTTTTAAAAGCAAATTTTAATCAAGATAAAAGCTTAATATACAAATATTAATTGCATTTCTATATGGTAGCAACAAGCATAAAACGCAACTTTTAGAAGACCATTTATATACTAACATGTTTACAAATGAAATAGTATATTTAGATGTGCTTCACAATAATATGATAGGAAATTTTAAAAAGAGGACGTGAAAGTCTAAGGGAGATTATTAAATGAGAGGAAAGCAATAGGAGGGAGAAGACAGAGGTGTAACAGAAGCTAATAGGGGGAAGAATATGATAAAAATATATATATGAATGAAAGTAGAACATTGACACCCAATATTTGATAAAATTAATAAGCAGTAATAAAAATAATTTAAAAGTAATCATTGCATAGGCGGGCAGATGGGGGTATAGATGAAATAAGATAGACCATATAATAATTGTGGAAACTGCTTGCAGAACAATCTATTACACTACTGTCTGTATATTTGTGTGCTTGAAAAACCCTATAATAAAAATGTTTTAAAGACAGTATTTACTGATATAAAATACAAGGAAAAAAATAGAGTTTGTATAATCTGAAGTGGGAAAATCTTTCTTATTTGTCCACTAAAAATATAAAACTTGCACAGCAAAACAAAAAAAGTAAAGCCAAATTATGATATCAAATTGAAAAAAAAGAATTTGTAACACATAAAAAGGGCAAGCCCCTTAACATATGAAGAACTCCTAAAAGATAAGACCAATATTAAAATAGAAAAATAAGCAAAAATTATAAACAGGTATTTCAGATAAATGAAAAGATGGTCAACCTTGCTCATGATAAGAAAATAGCAAAACTACTTTGACATGATCTTTTGACAAGGGTATGGGAAAATGAGCAAACCCATAATTCTGCTGGGAATGCAAACAATGGTAGACCTCCTATGGAGATAATTCAGCAATACTTCGCAAGTTTTGTAGACACATTTGATCCAGCAATGTCAATTCTAGAAGCTACAGAACCAGAAGGAACAAGGATGTCGTTCCAGTCAAGTCTGAAGGGCTGGAAGCTGACATCCAATCCCAAGATTCCCTGACAAAATGCCAATAATACGGGCACAGTTATCTATGGCAGCATTATTTTTATAAGCAAAAGACTGGAAACAACCCAAATGTCCATTTGGGGGGACTGGTTGGATTAACTATGGTATATCTACCCAGGACAATATAATACAGCTGTAAAAAAGATGAAGCTATAAAAAGAAATGTCTCTAAATAGACACTGATAAAAAAACCAACATGCCAAAAACCACTGATGGTTTACTG
Source organism: Dinomys branickii (assembly GCA_004027595.1). NCBI lineage: Eukaryota > Metazoa > Chordata > Mammalia > Rodentia > Dinomyidae > Dinomys > Dinomys branickii. The sequence goes on along the minus strand of PVLD010006091.1, from coordinate 100,926 downwards.
TATGCCATTTTTAAATTATTACTGTATGCTAACCATACCATCATTGTGCATATATTCATATTTTTAAAAGGAAACAACAGAAGGGCAAATTTAAAACTTAGAGAAAGTAATTACATACGAGGGGGACAGAGAGTAGAACAGATTGGACAGGGGTGGAAACTGAACTTCTGTGAATGTATCTTATTACATTGCTTTGACATTGGAACCATATCAATTAAAAAACAAAATTAAATCAGAAAATAATTGAAGCTTTGTAATTTAAAACAAACTGAAAAAAAGGGTGAATCCAACTAACAATCAATTTGATGGTATAACTACTGAAAGAGAAACTTCACTTCAACTGACTTCAAAATACTCTAGTTTGAGTGTTTCTTCCTTCTAGAATATATTCTAAAAATGGTAGAAAATCACAAAGAAATCTAAAGTTGCATTCTATAGCCTTATTGCTAGTGATATTGCTAGTAGTGATATTAGCATTGTTATTTTAAAATCACACTGTACTGTGAGATAAAGCAAAAAATTGTGCCCTTATGAGCTTAAATTTTCAGTATAATGAAAGGATTATATAATCGCAGTTAAAAACCTCATAAGTGAAAGTTTGAATTTTAAAAACTTCAAATGTTTTTCGTTTATAAAAATACATTTATTTCCTGGTTCTATCCACCTTAAAGGCCTAGATACAATGGCAATGCCAAAGCAATGAACACCCTTAGCACTTCTATATCAGTTGCCATGGAAGAAATCAGGACATCTTGTAGAAATCATTGCTGTTAGCTCTGGAGCAGGAAAAGTACAAGATAAACATAGGATATCTTTTGAGTCAGAAGGGAAGAAAGCTATTAAAGACTAATGAAGTCATCTCAAAAGGACACAGGAGCCAACTTGCAAGGGCTACCACTGGACTAAGATGGGACAGTGTAAGCATTAAAGAGAACAATGACCACAATAGTTGAAACATATTTAGTATAAAAAATGCATGATTCATCATGATATTGATAAAAACTGATGTGTGTGACAGTTAATGGTGTTTGTCCATTGACTAGACCAGGAGATACCTAGCAGATTAGTAAACCACACTTCTGGGTATTTCTGTGGGAGTGTCCAGAGATTACTGGCATGTGTGCAAGCAAATTGAAGAGGTAAAACCTACCCTGATGTGAATGGCATCATCCAACAGGCAGGCCCTGTGGATCAAAGATGAAATAAGTCAGTCTTCACTTTTAAAAGCTCCATTCTGTTTGAGCATCTTTTGCTACTGCCATCACCTGCGGATAACACACTAGCTTCTTCAGCCTCTTAAAATGAACTTAAACCAGCGACCCTCCAGCGAGCCTCCAGCGAGCCTCCAGCGAGCCTCCAGCGAGCCTCCAGCGAGCCTCCAGGCCTTCAGACTTGAACTGGAACTGCATCCTTGTTCTTCCTGTTCTGCAGCTTCCCCAACTGAACAGCGACAGGGTCCTCTGGCTCTCCGGCTTGCAGACTGCCACTGAGGGCTAGCCTGCCTCTGAACCTGTAAGCCTACCTGATATACCTTCTTATTTTACACTGAGTATGTTCCTGTAGAGAATCCTAACCAATAAAGTTACCACTGAACGTTCATAAGGAAACTATTGATTTCTCTGAGCATTGACACAGGGAAAGAATTAGACATTTTTTCTGTCCTTTAATACAGTAACCTTTTCACAATAACCAAATAACGAATAAGAGGGAATTTGTAGCTAATGGACACAGAGCAATGATAAAACTACATAATCACCATTTTTGCGCTAATTATCGAAAACTGAGACAATAATCATGAAGGAATGCTGGACATCTTGAGGAAACCTGACAAATTTTCTTTTTTTTTTTTTTTTTTTTTCCGGGACCGGGGATCGAACTCAGGGCCCTAGTGCTCAGCGGCAAGCACTTAGCCCACTGAGCTGTACCTCCAGCCCAAATGACAATGTATATATATTTTTTTTTAGTTTTTTGGCGGTACTGGGGATCAAACTCAGGACCCTGCGCTTGCTAGGCAGGCGCTTATTCCACTGAGCTATATCCCCAGCCCCCTGACAAATTTTCACATGGACCTCACTTTAGATGCTATTAAAGAACTACTAATTTTGAAAGGTAGGACAATGACATATTGCTATGATTTTAAAAAATCCTTATTATTTAGGCATAAATACTGAAGTATTTTAGGCAAAATAACATAATGTTTGTGATTTTCTTTAAAGTACCCTAGGGGCAGAAGAGAAAGGGAGGGCAAGTGAAACATAGTGGCATAATTAGTATTATTGTATTATGAAAATGTAAACAAGATGTCACATATTAGGCAAGAAAAACATATCAAGTCAAAAAATTAATATCACACAAACATAAAAGACCCCAATGGAGAAAACTATAAAAAAATTTAAGCACATCATAAAGGTGTGGTGGATAATAAATAAATAGATAGGGAACATCAATGAAATAATGTGCTCAACTGTACCCGAAAAGGCAATGCAGTTCATCAAAATCCAAACAAGGACTCCCGTGGAATTCCATCTACCAATTTTAAAATGTATATGGAAGAGCAACGGACCAAGAATAGCAGTCATGAAAAACAACGGGTGAAGAAAACTGCCCTATTAGGAAACATATATGAAGTCTATAGTAACTAATATAGCTTAAGGATAAGAAGAGAGACATGTCAACCAACTGAACAGTTAGAGAGCCCAGGTATACGTCACAGGTGGTAATGCATATGAAAGAGGAAATAATAGCTATCCATAAACAAAAACAAAACAAAATGGAATCCTCACATTTGCTTTAAATAACAAAAAAAGTAAATTCTAAGATAAACAATATGTCTTGGTTACTTTTCTCTCTGAGACAAAATACCCAATACCCAAAATTAAAGGTGGAAGCATTTACTTAGCTCATAGTTCATGGAGATTTCAGTCCATAATCAGCTGGCTCCAGGACAGGGCAGCACGGCAGAGGGGCAACAGTGTGGGGCAGCGGTAGATACCAAACGCAACAAGAGCAAAAGTGGTAAAAGGGAAGAGCAAGCCTCTTTATCTCCCATATATTGTATGCAACTCCCTGCCTCAGGGTGGGTGAAGCACTCACAGGGCCAATCCCAGCACAAGACAATGCACCAATCGCAAACTCTCTAGTCAGCCATTTTCAAAAGGCCTGACCCCCATGACCACATGAGGCTTTGGGGCAACATCCAGACACAAAACATAACACAATACTATACTTAAAAATAAAAGACAAAAATTTAAATTTTTAGAGAAAATATTCTATCTAAATGATCACACAGTTGGAAAGGATTTCTTTAAAATATATAAATATCACAATAAAAACAGCATGGTACTGGCACAAAAAGTATGTGTGTGCCAACAGAACACAGCAGAGGATGTAGAAACAACCCCAGACATATCCAGCCACCTAATCTTTGATGAAGGGGCCAAACACAAATGCTGGAGTAAAGACAGCCTCTTCGGCAAATGGTGCTGAGAAAACTAGTTATCCACGCATAGAAGACTGAAGCTAGACCAATATCTCTCACCATGTACTAAACAAGAATCAAAATAGATGAAAGGGCTAAATATTAAAACAGAAATACAACCTGCTGGAAGATATTGGTAGATAGAACTCTTGAAGCCATAGGTGTAAGCAAGTACTTTTATAAACAGAACCTCAACTGCATAAGAAATAACAACAGAAATAAACAAATGAGGCTGGGGATTTAGCTCAGCAGCACAGTGCCTGCTTGACAAGCAAGAGGTTACAAGTTCAATTCCCAGTGCTAAAAAAAAAAATCAATAAATGTGATTATATCAAATTAACAAACTTCTGCGCACCAAACAATCAACAGAGAGAAGAGACAACCTACAGAATTGAAAAAAAATTTTTCTAGCTATACCTCAGCAGAGGAATAATATCCAGAATATATAAAGAACCCCCAAAAATTAGACATCCCAAAATAAAAGGTCTTATCAAAAATGGACAATTGAAACAAACTGACACTTCACAGAATAAGTAAAAATGGCCCATAAAGACATGAAAAACTGCTCATTGTTGCTGGGATTAGAGAAATGCAAATTAAAGCATCACTGAGAGTTCATCTTAATCTAGAAAGAATGGAAAACATCCAGAAGTTAAATAATAATAAATGCTGATGAGGCTGTGGGGAAAAGGAACCCACTACATTGTTGGTGGGAATGTGAACTAGTACAACCACTATGGAAATTAGTATGCAGAGTCCTCAAAGACCTAAAAAAAAAAGGAATTCCATTCTCCTTCTAGATTAATTATATTGCAGCAATATAGGTATACCATGTGTGTTGATTTGGGACTTCTTGTAAGGAGAAACAATACATAATACAAGACACATTTTACATTATTTATAATAGTCACCTAAAGAACCATATACAAAAGAGTGCGGGAAATCTGTCCACACACTAGAGATCAAAGAATCTCGCTTGGACATGATAATGTCCTGCATGAGTCCAGCTGAAGACCTAGAGCTCATAACAATGCCTCCACAAGTCCATCTGGAGGTCTAGAGCCCATGACAATATCTCATGCAGGCCTGTTTCACAGATCTGTACTGGAAAGCCCCAAAGGTCAGTGGCAGAATCTAGAATGTCTGTGCCAGCGTGATGAAGGATCTGTACTAGCAGGCTGAGGGATCTACACTGGAGCCAGGAAGCAACACTCAAAATAAGAACCACAGCTCCCCACAAAAGTACCACAGCCCTCCTCAACAGTGAAGTCCTGAGCTCCTCTGATAGTGAAGACAGCTGAGTTCATTCCCATCAGGAAAGCCAATGCAGCAAGCTTCTCCAGGAGACTGGCAATGCACCATCTACTCCCCAGGAGCCAGGAAGCGATGCTCAGAGTGAGGACCAGAGCTCCCCTAAAGTGAACCGAAGCTATTCTAGTGCCAACGAGGTCCCAGGCTCCTTGGAGGATGAAAATAGCCAAGTTCATCAGGAAAGCCAGCATGATGAGCTTCTCCAACAGAACCAACAGCTCCTTATAGCTTCTACCAGCTCCTAACAGCCTCCCTCAGTTGCCAACAGCCTTACTTCTTCTCCAGTTCTGCATCCTATGCTGCTGGCAACAGTCCCCAGGGGGGCCTCCCACATAAAGCACCAGGTTTACTCAGTTCAACTGGGGGCTAAAGTTGGCAACCAGTTGTCAATCCGGCACACCACGTTTATAGCAGCACAATTTATAGTCGCTAAATCTTGGAAGCAGCCTATATATGTATCAGCAGATGAATGGATACAAAAATATGTGTTATTTACAAATAATGGAATAATACTCTGCTATAAAAGATAAATTTGAACCGTTTGTAGGAAAATGGATACACGTTGAAAACATAATGCTACAGTGAAACAAATCAGATACACAAGCTTACATACCACATTGTTTATCTCATAGGAGGAAGCATAAGCATAAATAAAAAATAAAGGAAATTAAGTATTCACATACAGTGCATACTACAGTGGAGTACTACTTTGCTATAAAGAAGATGAATCTGATTCATTTGTGGGAAATTGGATGCAACTTGAGACTAGAAGTTTAAGTAAAATAAATCAGACACACAGTTTAAATATTGTAGTGTTTCTCTAATCTGAGAACCCCAAAGTCTAAGTAAGTGAGAGAGCAGAATAAAAGATAGATAAAGGAAACAGGGAGCTAAAACTTCTGCAAAAGGGAAGGGGGCCAAGAGATAGAGGAGGGTCCGAAGGGAGGAGCAGGAGAGGGGATAAAGAAGATGTGTTATGTACATATTCCAACTCTCATGTGGCATGTTATTGACAAGATGTACCAACAAAAATATATATGAACATCACAAATTATAAAGTCAAAGATCAATTAATTTGACTCCATTAAAAGGCAGAGTTTCTGTTCTCAGAGGATACCACAGGGAGAATAAAAATATAGTCCACTAATTTGAAGGAGATATTTGTTTCACATAAAAAGCAGAAAAATATCAGTATCCAAAGTGTACAAAGAATGCTTCATCATGAAAAATTTATAAATGGGCAGAAGACATCTGTTAATCTATGTTGAAGCAACAAATAATTCTGAAATATCAGTTGACTGAGCCCATCAAAGATTGATTTCTTGTTACGCATTGTCCATGGTAAGTCAAGTGGCTCTTCAGTGTAGCTAACCTTCAGGCAGTGATTCAGCAGCCTAAGCTGTTTTGATCTGTGTGGCTGCAGCATCTCAATATAAGACTCCATGATCAATGTGTCAGGAAAAGAGAAAGCTAAGAAGTCATGTGACAACTCCTAAATTTCATAGCTCCATGGCTAGAAAAACTCTTAAGACTCCACCTAATAGGAGGCTAGAAGGTTAGGAAATCATATAGGTAACAGTGAGAAGAAATTCTACTGTGATAGACATAGACATTTCATGAAAAGAGAAACACAAATAGCCAAAGAAAGAAATAAAGAAGTGTTCAAACATAGCAAGACAAGCATAGAATAAAACCACTATTAGCTACCAATAGATACCACACAAAACTCACAAAAATTAAGAAGTATAATGTCAAGAGTTGTTGATGAGGGTGTGAAAAAATATATTGTCACACACTGTTAAAAGTTCAAATCAAATCAACTGTTTTGGAAAACAATTTGGCCTTACTTTGAAAAGCTGAACATATAAGAAATGATGATGCAACAATCTCATTCTAATTTTTGTTTAACTTGTATGCTGCCTTGCACAGTTTTAAATTAACGAAAAAACTGTATCACTAATTTTGGATTTGCAACTACAGAAGATATAGTTTCTGGTATAGGATAAATTTTGAAATGCTCACATTACTCAAATATATGCAAACCAATGTAAATATTATAGTTTTATAAACTCTATCATACATTTTAAAAGGTCTTTTAACTCCTTGAATTTTTATCTTAATTGCCTTTACACTTAAAAGTATTTTACTGACCACCCTCTATTATTTTTCTGCAGCAAAATAGTGTCTTAGGTAAATTAGAATATATTTTTAAGTTTGTCTTTATGCTTATGCCCAGAAGGTAATATGAGAGTGCTTATGATATGTAGATTGTGGCACCAAAATTCAAACCATGCTGCTATCAACAGGCAATTGTAGAAATATATTCTGTTCAATGTACATAATACAATACTGGGTAATTAGTGAACTATAACCACACACATCAACATGGATGATTTTTTAGATACATAATTTTAGTAGAAAATGAAACTGTAGGGAAATATGTAAGTTCCAGCAGTGTTGGGGGTTGAAACAGAAAGATCACAAATTTGAGCTTAGCCTGGGCAACTTAGCAACAATGAGACCCAGTCTCAAAATAAAACTAAATAAATAAGGCCTAGGTGTATAGATCAGTGTGAAGGCCCTGGGTTCAATCCCCAGTACCGAAAAGTAAATAAAAGACAGTATGATACCATTTGTAAAATAAAATCCAAAACTTAACCAACATTCACTGATAAGTGTCTTTGTAATAGAACGTTAACAAAAGGCAAAAGCAATGATAAATCAAAATGAGAATTCTGATTTTATTGCTCCTATAAAGGAGGGTATGTTAGTATCATGCCTAGGATATATGTTAATATTTTTAAGAGAAGATTGGTGAGAACAAAGGTATAGATCATCCTGACCTAGAAAGTCCTCATCATGACGTGGGTGATGTCCCTGAGGAGTGTCATGTGGGCTGCATGACTAGGGGAGGGTTCTTTCTGCCTGCGCACTCGTTTTGGGGAGGTCAGCTCTCTGCTACAGTCTCACAGGTGAGGCTTAGAGTTTTTTATCTGGAGGACAGTGAGTTTTTCTGTAAGATTTCATCTTCAGGTTTGACTAATATTATAGTGACACTGTCAAGCTTTTGTTTGCTCACACAAGAATTGTTTGTCTAGTTCATGACTTTCTATCACTCATTGATTCATTCATTCACTCACGCATTCAAAAAACTATTTATTAACCTCCCACCCGAGCCAGATCCTGTGGAAAATAGAGAACAGTCTCTATTTTCTGGAGGCATAGCGTTTATAGAATTTTGGTACTATAAGGAATATGGGTCTTTGTGTAATGGATCTTTTGCATTTTTTTTTGTTATGTATTAGTCACTATTTCATTTATTTCTGCTCTTATTATTTCTTCCCTTCTATTAATTTTAGGTTTGGTTTGTTCTTATTGTTCTATTTCCTTGAGATGCAGTGATAAGGTATGTATTTGTAAATTTTCTGTTTCTTTGATATGGCTGTAAATTTGCCACATAGTGCTTTTGCTGTATTTCTAGAAGTTTGGTATCTTGTTTCCACTTTCATTTGCTTCAAATAATTCTTTAATATCTTCTCTGGTTTCTTCTTTGATCCACTGGTAGTCAGGTTCCTCAAAAAGATTAACAAATTTGACAAACCCTTAGCCAGGCTAAGAAACAGAGAGAAGATTCAAACCAGAGATGAAAAGGGACACTTTACAATTGATACTACAGACATACAAGGAATCATAATAGATTGTTACGAACTAAACACCAACAAATTTGATGACCTAAGAAGAGATGAACAAATTCATGGATGCAAACACTTTACCAAGATTGAATTATAAGGAAACAACCATCCTGAATAGACCAATAACAAGTAATGAGGTTGAATCAGTAACAAAAATTCTCATACCAAAGAAAATCACAGAACCAGGTGGTTTCACTTCTGAGTTCTACCAAACATGTAAAGCAGAACTAGTACCAATACACTCTAAATCATTCCTGAACATAGAAGAGAAAGCAATCCTTTCATATTTATTCTACAAAACCAACATTACCCTGCTACCAAAGCCACATCAGGACACAAGAAAAAGGAAACTAGTGGGCAGTATCCTTGATGAACACAGATTGAGTAGCCCCAAATAATAGTAAATTAAATCCAGTAGCACATTAGAAAGATTATTTGCCATGATAGCATGAGATTCACTCCAGAGATCCAAGGATGATTCAAAATAGGTAAATCAATAAACATAACACATCACATCAACAGAATAAAGGATGAAAAGCATGTGATCATTCTAATGGCATAAAAGCATATGATAAACTTCAGCATCCATTTGTGATTTTAAGAACAAAATACTAAACAAACTAGGTGTAGAACATACCTCAGCATAATAAAGTCTGTCTGAAATAAGTAACCAACGTTGCACTAAATGGGGAGAAAACTAAGAGCTTTGTATGAGCTGGAAGAAGATAAGAATGTCCCTTTACTCAACACAGTACTGGAAGTCCTACCCAAAACCATCAGGCAAGAGAAGAAATAAAGTGCATCAAACTGGAAAAAAGAAAGTCAAATTGTCACTGCTTGAAGGTGATGTGATCTTATCCATACAAAACCCCAAAATACCACCAAAAAGTACTAGAAATAATAAATTATTTCATCAGAGTTTCAGGAAACAAAATCAATATATAAAATTTTCACTGTACACTAGTAGCACAATATCTGAACTAGAAATGAAGAAAGCAATCCTATCTACAAAGAGAAAAATGATGAGAACAAAAGTTTAGCTAAACCTGACCTAGAAGGTCCTTATCATGACATGGGTGACATCCTTGAGGAGTGTCATGTGGTCTGCACGACATAAAATACTTATGAATAAATATAGCCAAAGATGTGAAAGACCTCTACAGTGAAAACTGTGTTAACACTGATGAACAAAATGGAAGACAAAAAGGGGAAACATATCTTGTTCTCATGGATAGGAAGAATCAATATCTTTTAAATATCAGTAATATCCAAAGCAATCAACAGATCCATTATAGTCCCTACTAAAATACTTATAACACTTCACACAGTAAAGAGACAATTCTAAAATTCATCTAAAACAAAAAAAGCCTTGAATAAGCAACGCTATCAAAGTCTTTTTTCTTGATCTAAAAAAAAAAAAAAGATAAAAACAGGAGCTTTATACTAAGTGACTTCAAAACATAATTACACAGCTGTAATAATCAAAACACCATGCTTAGGGCTCAGTGATAGTTTGTCTAGTATGGCAAGGTCTTGGGTGTGATCTTAAACACCACAAAAAGAAACAAAGAGAAAAATAGTATGGTATTAACATAGGAACAGACACATAGATGAATGGAACACAATAGAGCCCAGAAGTAACTTCACACATCCACAGGCAACGGAATTTCAACAAAAGTGTTAAGAACATGTGCTGGACAAAAGACAGCCTTTCAATAAATGACACTAGGGGGACTTCCAGTAAGATGGCAACTAGGTAAGCAGCAGAGAAAGATCCTCCCAGAGGATCGACAACCACATATTGAAATACAGCAACATAAGAAAGACAAGAAGAGAGATGGGTGCCCTGGTATCCTGGACCCAGGGAAGATCTGAAATGGGAATTGAAACTCTCAGAAAGAGCAAATAAGACCTTCCCTGGAGAAAAAGCTCAGACGATTGCTATGGCACAGTTAGAGGAAGAGGAGGCGGAAAAGGAAGGAGCCACTGCTCCATACACACCCTCAGCCCACTCCCTCATTCCAGCACTCACAGCTTCAGCCTCAGAGGCCCCTGCTCTCAGAAACATACCCAATCGGCTGCGGAAAGCAAAATCCTGCGAGCTGGTTCAAAATTGGGGAGGAGAAAGCACAGCCCAAAAAGGAAGCAGTGGAAGTTAGGAGTGGTCCAATCCAGTGTGAGGATGGGAGGTTACAAAGACTATTGAAGCAGAATCCCCACTCTGCAGAAATCTCTCTAATCAGTGCCCTGAGGCAGGCCGGAGTCCAGGCAACCAGTGAGCAGTCCACCACACCCAGCTCTATGCCTGCCTCAAGGATATGGCCTCAGACCTTTCCACTGTGTGAGCAAATACCAGCAAAGAGTAGCAGAAAGCAGTGGAAGCAACCCCAGGATAACAATAATTCCCAGGGATCCAGTCAAAAACCAAAAGGGAGCTGGGGCACAACAGAAAGAGTGAGCTGCAGATGGAGGTGGGCTATCCAGCCCCACGCCCTTCTCACTCCAACACCAAGCAGGAAGCATGAACTGAGTTACTGGGCTTCAGCTCCCACCTTGAACTCCCTCTCTGAGCACCGAGAGTCCTGGTGGCCTGAGCAGTCACCATGTGATCCTGACAACAGGCTGAGTCAACGGGCTTCAGGACTCACCCTAAACTACTAATATGAGCACCAAGAGAGACTCCACACTGCTTGCATATATGAAAAATGTACAAACCCATAGCATCAAACTACATGAAAAGCAGCTGTCCTGGACCCTAAGAGACAACATACTCTACACAGCAGACCTAAGAAAATCCTCCAATTCTTTCTGAGAACTAATGACTAAACTTAGTACACACCATGGACTACCACGGTGACCACAGGTGGAGGAGACCTCATGCCACTTGTGCCCAGCAGCGTAAGTGCACCCAATACCCAGCAAGATGGAGTGATGGGATGAGATGAAGACATGGAACTAGGGTGTAGACCCGCCTCTCTAGCTGGGAGGGGATAGTCTCCAAAGTGTCATAGAAGGCATGCAGGGGGACACGGGGTAGGGGCCTTCCTTGGGGTTGCATGAGAGCCCTGAGGACCTAAACTGGGCCTCCTGCAGAGTGGTGTTGGGACAGAGTGGTGTTGAGTCCAGGACTCTGCAGGGGCAGTCGCACAGACTTGTATCCACCCAGGAGCGCCCCCACACACCAGTCCGGCGCTCCACCCCATCCCCTGGGCATGCCCGGCATTCCACCCTGCCCCTGAGGCATGCCCTGCTCTCTGCCAGATCCCCGGGGCGTGCCAGGTGTTCCACCTCATCCCTCGGAGCTCCACCCAGCACCTGGGGCATGCCAGGCACTCCGCCCAGCCCCCAGGGCATACCAGGTGGTCTTCTCTGCCTTTGGGGAGTGCCAGTCACTCTGCCCGGCCCCTGGGACAGCCCTGAAGACTCACCTGAGCCTATAGATGCAGACGCGCTGACAGAGCCTGGCAGATCACTGTGTTATTCCGCCTACCCCACCAGACACCCAACAGCTGCGAGGGCTCGCCAAAGGGGGCTTCTCCACCTCCTGCCATACTAATTGGTGTACACCCACGTATTATACAACATATTTAGAAGCAGCCAAGTCTCTTCCCAAATAAGAGCATGAAGGAGTAAATAAACCAAAAGTGCAGTTATTACCAGTGGGAAGACCACTGACAGGGTGGTAGAACAACGAAGGTGAAGTGGAGAAAACTGAATAATTGAATGAGCCGTCATCTGTATAACTGAGTGATAAAGATGAAGATAACATTGTGTTATACAATATCCATTGGTAACCCCCTACTATGTTCTCTGTAACTTGGTATTTCCTTTATTGATTTTGTGTTAACAAATACAAAGACAGCACTATGTAATACAGCATCCAGTGATGGTTCCCTACTGTTTCCTCTGTAATTCGATATTTCCTTTATTGATTTTGTTATAACAAATACGAAGATAACATTATGTTATACAGCATCCAGTGCCAATTCCCTATTATCTTCTCTTTTTTTTTATTTTATTTTAAAGACAAAAGAATGGAGACATATGAACCAGAATAAGCCATAAACAATACCGAAAATACAAAATTATACAGAATATAGTAGGGAATTAGCACTGGATGTTGTATTACATAATGTTATCTTCACATTAGTTAACACAAAAACATTAAAGGAAATACCAAATTATAGAGAAGATAGTAGGGAATTTGCACT
>PVLD010006091.1:0-88134 GCA_004027595.1 Dinomys branickii | reverse complement strand
AGGAATTAGCTCTGGATGCTTCCTACATAATGTTACCTTCACCTTCCTTACTCAGTTACACAGATGATGGCCCATTTGATCATTCAGTTTTTCTTCTCCCTCATCTCCATTGCCCTACCACTCAATCAGTCATCTTCCCTGTGATAATAACTGTACTCCTGGGTTTATCTATATCCTTGGACTCTTGCCTTGGGAAGAGATATAGCTGCCTCAGACTATACTGTAACATACGTGGGTGTATACAAACTGCCATGGTCTGAGGTGGAAAAGCACCTATGCTCACAGCGGACTGCCCAGCTCCGCCCTGTCGCCATGCTATGGGTGGGGGCGGGTCCAGTCCATGAGGTGCCCTCAGTGGGGCCCACAGCAGAGCAGCCATGGGGCCCACAGCTGAGCAGCTGTGGGGCCAACTGCAGAGCAGCTGCGGGGCCCACTGCAGAGCAGCCACAGGGCTCATAGCAGAGCAGCCACGGGGCCCACTGCAGAGCAGCTGCGGGGCCCTCAGCGGAGCAGCCGTGGGGCACGCGCCCCTGTCAGGGTGCCCTCGGTGACCCGTTTGGCTCTGTCCCATTGCCTTGATGCCAGAGGCTCTTTCTTCTCCTCCCACCTCCTCCTGATGTCCAGCATTACCATTTCCCACCCCTTGCAGCTGAGCACTGGACGAACTTATAATGCTTGGTATAAGGGCTTGAAATCTCCCTGGCCCATTCTCACTGTGTTAGTTCAGGGTATGAACTGAGTCTAAAGATTAGTTCTAGAATAGAGTTGGAGGATTTTTCTCGGGTCTGCTGTATGGAGTATGTTGTTGTTTTTCAGACTCCCAGTCTGCTGCTTTTCATCTAATCCGTCGCTATGGGTTCATGCAAGGTTCATATGTGCTAGCTGTAAGGAGACCCTCTTGGTGCTCACATTAATAGTTCGGGGTGAGTCCGGAAGTCTGTAGGTTCGTCCCATTGTTGCCAGTACAGGAGGTGCTTGCCAAAGCCGCCGAGACTCAAGGTGCTCCCAGAGAGAGTTCAGGGCAGGAGCTGAGTCCCAGCAACCCAGCTCATGCCTCTTGCCTGATGTTGGAGTGAGAAGGGCGTGGAGCCACGCAATCCACCTCCATCTGCATCTCCCTTCAGTTGCGGCCCTGGAGCCGCCATCCGCTCTTCGGCCGGATCCCTGGGAGCCACCTTGGCTCACCGCTGAGGTTCCCTGCTGCTCTCCACCAGTAGCTGCTCACCCAGCAGAGAGGCATAGGGCCATAGCCTTGAGGCAGGCGCAGAGCCGCGAGTGATGGGCTGTGTACTAGTTGCATTGATTCTCTCCAGGCACTGATTAGGAAGGTTGCTGCAGGGTGGGGACTCTGCCCCAGTGGGTGTCCTCACACTGGGTTTGACAACTGCTCCCAACCGCCATTGCCTCTTTTCCTCGCTGCACCCTCCCCTCTCCGGCCCTGGACCAGCTTTCGGAACTCTGCTCTCCCCCAGCCGAGTTGGGAGGCTTCCCTGAGCATGGGTCTCCAAAGCTGAAGCTGCGAATGCCGGATCGAGGGTGTGGGCCAAGGGTGTGCTTGGAGTGGTGACCTTCTCCCTCTCCATCTCCTCTCCCTCCGACTGCGCCATGGCAGATCTCCAATCCCCTCCTCCAGAGGAGGTTTCGCTTAGTCCTTCCGAGTGTTTCAGTTCCCATTTCAGATCCTTCCCGAGTTCAGGATACCCACCTCTTTCCCTTCTGTCCTTCACATGTTGCTATATTCCTATATTCCTTTGTCTGAGTGGCATTCGTCTGGGAGGTTCTCTCTCTGCTGCCTTCCCAGTCGCCATCTTGAAGTCCTCTGGACTGCTGCTTTTCATCTAATTTTTGCTATGGGTTCATACAAGGTGCATATATGCAAGCAGTATGGAGACACTCTTGTTGCTTGTATTAGTAGTTTGGGGTGAGTCCTGAAGCCCGTGGATCCGTCCCATTGCTGTCAGGAACAGGTGGTGATTGCGCAGGCCGCTGAGGCTCAAGGTGCTCACAGAGGGCATTCAGGGTGGGAGCTGAAGCCCAGTAACTCAGTTCATGCGTCCTGCTTGATGTTGGAGTGAGAAGGGCGTGGGGCCGTGTGATCCACCTCCATCTGCAGCTCTCTCTTGCTGTTGTGCTCCAGTTCCCGTTTGTTCCTTGGCTGGGTCCCTGGGAGTTGCTGTGGCTCTGATGTGGGTGCCGATGCACCCCACCGCTCCCCACTGGCAGTAGCCCACACAGTGGAGAGGCAGGAGGCCACAGCCTCGAGGCAGGCTTAGAGCTGGGTGTGGTGGGATGTGTACTGGCTGCTCTGGCTCCACCTTGCCTCCAGGTGCTGATTAGGAATGTTGCTGCAGGGTGGGGACTCCGCTTCAGTGGCTGTTGCAACCTCTCATCCTCAAACTGGATTTGACAACAGCTCCCAACCGCCACTGCCTCTTTTCCTGGCTGCGCCCTCTCCTCTCCAGACCTGGACCAGCTCTCAGAACTCTGCCCTCCCCTGGCCGAGTCGGGAGGCTTCCATGAGCGTGGGTCTCTGAAGACGAAGCTGCGAGTGCCAGAGGAGGGCACAGGCCAAGAGTTTGAAGCAGTGTCTTCCTTCTTCTCCGCCTCTTCTCCCTCCGACTGTGCCGCGGCGGCCCTCCGATCCTTTCCTCCAGGAGAGGTTTTGCTTGGTCTTTCCTAGGGCTTCAGTTCCCATTTCAGATCCTTCTTGGGTTCAGGGTACACACCTCTCTCCTTTCTGTCCTCATATTGCTATATTCCATTGTCTGGGTGGCAATCCTCCGGGAGGTTCACTCTCTGCTGCCTGCTTGGTCGCCATCTTCCCAGAAGTCTCCTATTTTCTCTGTATCTTGGTAGTTTCTGTATTATTTCTGTGTTATTCTGGGTTCTTTTGTCTTAAAAATAAAATTTTAAAAAAAGGAGAAAGATGAATGACACTAGGGAAATCGGATAGCCACGTGCAGAGTGAAACTGGATCCGTGTCTACACTGGTCACAAAGATGAACTCAAAATAGACTGGAGATGTGAAGGTAATATCTGAAGCTATGAAACTAGTGGAAGAAAACATAGGGGAAACACTTCAAGACACTAAAGTACTCAAGGATTATTCTGACAATACCCCAAAGCAAAAGAAACAAAAGAAAAACAATAGACAAATAAGATTGCAGCAACTTAACAAGCTTGTGCAGGGCAAAGGAAACAATTAACAAAGTAAAGAGATAATCACAGAATGGGAGAAAATATTTGTAAACTATGCATCAGGTGAAGGGATAGTATCCAAAATATATGAGGAACTCCAAAATCTCAGAAACAACCCAATTTAAATACAGGCAATCCATCTAGATGGACATTTCTCAAAAGAAGACAAATGAACAGCCACGACATATGTGAAAAAATGCTTCACATCACTAATTACCGGGGAACTATAAATCCAACCCATAATGAGGTATCACCTCATTTCAGAAAGAATTTCTATTACTAAAAAGATGGCAAGTGATGGTGCAGATGTGGAGCAAAGGAAGCCCTTGCAGACTGTCAGTAAGGATGTAAGTTAGTACAACCATTATGGAAAAATAGTGTGAACATCTCCCAAACTTTTTAAAGTAAAATTACCATATGAACCATTTCCTGCTACATATCCACAAGAAGGGAAATCACTATGTCAAAGTGGCATCTGCACTCCCATGTTTACTGCAGGACTATTCACGGTAGCCAAAAATGGAACCAACCTAAGTGTTCATCATCTGAAGAACGTATAAGGAAAATGTGGTACCCACACGCAATGAAATGCTACTCAGCCGTTACAAGGAACAGAATCCTGTTATTCACATCAATGTGAATTGAGATAGAGATTGTTATGCTAAATGAATGATCTCACTCATATATGGAATCTAAAAAGTTGAATGCATAGAAATTGTAAGGCTAGTGGTCATCAGAGGCCAGGGAGAGGAGGTCTGAGAAAAAGAGGGAGGGGTTGATTCATGATGAGTACTAAGTTACAATTAGATAGAAGCAAGAAGTTCTGGTGGGCTACTGTGCTGTAAGGGAACCATAGGTGAAAATTATGTACTATATGTTTTAAAAATCTAGAAAGAAAGTTTTCAAACGTTTTCAACATAAAGAAACGATAAGTGTTTGAGGAAAGAGGACATACTTAAATTGATTTAGACATTATACAATGTATATGTGTATTGAAACATCACATGGTACCCTGTTAATTTATGTAATTTTTATGTTTTCATGTATCAAGTAAAAGTAAATTTAATTTTTAAATTGATAAAAAGTACAATAGAAAAGAAATAAGGGTCATTCCAAAAAATGGCAGAATGAAGGTAAAGAGAGGGGTAGAATGAAGGCAAGCTTCTGAGGAAAAAGATACACAGAGCTGGGGCTAGGTGGTATGTGCTTGTTATACCCACCACTTGGAGGGCTGAGGCAGGAGGGTTGCAAATTCAAGGCCAATCTGGACTACACAGCAAGATAGCAAGAGCCTATCTAAAATAGAACAGGTCAGGATGCCGCTCAGTGGTACAGCACTTGCCTCGTCTGTGTGACCCGATGAGTTCAATCCCCAGGGCTGCAGAAGGAAAAGAAAAACACAGACATGAATCATAAGAGTTTTACTTCTTTACTTCTGAACCTCACCCGTGTGATATATTTCTCTCCACAGAATTCCTAATTTTCAGAAGCAGCGAATAACAAGGAAGAACTTAGTGCCTGGGGTGTGTTTTTGTCCGAGGACTTCTCTAGGGTCTTATTTGTTTTTTCCCCAAGGGTTTTCACAAATTCCTTAGGTCTCCCTCTTTATCTATTTCCAGGCAATGAATTCCTAATGAAGCCTATGGGACCCTTTACAGAATAACAGTTTTAAATGCATAAAATAAAAAATATATAGGATTACAAAGAAGCCACTTGCACTGAAATACAGTTCTGTCTCTAAACCTCCTCGAGACTCGACAGGCTACAATAATAAAAGAAAACTTGGAAAGCAAGTTCTGTCCTTCCAAATGCTTCCACAGAAGACCACTGGTCAGGGAACAGTGATTTCACTGAAGATGAATGTATTTGCCTCAATAGACAGAGGTATAAACTAACTCAATGAAACTTGTTTGAAAGTGAAGTGGTTGATTGTGTATTTCTAATAAAGCATGTAATCAAAAATACTGTGTTGTACTTCAACAGTGTTTCACTTATCAAATGTTTCAAGAACGTTCAATTCGTTTCTTAATTTCTGTTTACTCCTTCATCATCCCCCCCGAAGTACCCCTGCTTTAGTCCAATCTTTGATATAAGTCTTAGATGTTGACAAAGGATTTGGTTTATCCTGCACAAGATTCCACTGCCTCCCTATTAATGAAGCAAACAGCACTAGAAAGAGATCTAATGTAAGTAATTCTCTGTGTGAATGGTAGCTATGACATGGTGAGCTTCAGAGATTGCTTGATTGCATGTCTACTCGTTCATTATCACTCATCCACTGGGCTTGATTTGGGGGCAATGCTTTTTGGCCAAATCTGACACCCAGAACAACTTAGCATCTTTGCACGGAGTATTTGACAGAGAACTATATTCACGGACAGGGTGAAATGTGGTCCCTCCACCATCTCTCCACTTGGGAGAGAGCCTCCGAACTCCCTTTTCAATAAAAGACAGGACTTAAACATTTCCAGACCCAGGAGATAGAAATACTTTGCTATTGATTTTTCTTCTCAGTAACAACCTTTTTCAACCAAAAAAAACTCAATCAATTCTATGTACCCTATAGTATAGTTTCAGATAAAACTATTATAATTTTTGCACCATGATGTCCTTTCTGATAATTGATAACAGTTCACACAAAATGAAAATACGCTATCCTTACCCTTCTAGATAAGAACTCAATAATTTGTCTCTCCCTCTCTCTCTCTCTCTCTCTCTCTCTCTCTCTCTCTCTCTCTCTCACACACACACACACACACACACACCTTTATCCAGCACCTTCTCTGCCTTTACATCTCAGAGCAGAAAGCGGGGTAAAAATTTAAAAATATTAGATACTGCCTTTTAACTTAACTGCTAACACAATAAAGCAGCATTGTAAACTGAATCCTGGGAGTCCGCTGTTCTTATTGCTCTCTTTGCTGGTATTACTTCATGGATATTAGAAGCCTTAGGGATATTGGAATATGAATAAAGATTTTTTTTTAAATCAGCTGGATTTTTTTCTTGGTTCTGTTTCTAAAAATAATGCAGTTTGCAAAAACAGAAGGTTTGGTTTATAACACAAACAAAATTGTTACATTCTGAATGGGTTGTAAGTACCTGATTCTTTGCCTTTTTACTCATCCCTGCAAAAAAAAAAAATCTGCAAATCCATTTGCTAACCAGCTGTACCTCTGTGCGAAATAGATAACAACCTGTGCAAGCCAGGGTTTGCTGTGAATCGGTGCTGATAGGCCTGAATCTCATAGCTTTTTTTAAAATGCTAATGACAAGAAACATTTCCGAAGCCAAAACGCTCTTGTAGATCTGTCTTCCTCTATTATGACTGATATTTGCTTGTAAGTACATAGAACACTTGTTCCCTGTGCCTTATCTGCGGTGCTGCAGCACGCTGACCTACATAGCATTCAACACAATATGATGCATAAACATCTTCTATATAATTTTTCATTTTCGACTTAAAAACAGTAGCAGCAAAATAGGATTGCTGCAAATCTAACAAAGAGATGGTATTATTTCCAAATAAAAATGTGCATTTTTCCAAAGAATTTATTTGTCTAGCAGCATGAAGTTTATACATAGCCATGCTGGGGAAAGGGTGTTGAATTGCGATTAGAAGGGAAAGACTTCAGGAAAGGAACAAACCCATCTTTTCCACTACCCAAGGATAATTAAACTAACGTATTTCTCACCACAATTAAAAGTTCGGCTTTTCTAAACTATGCCTTTGCAGTATCACAAGATATGGAAAATAGAATAAAGTGGACACACGCGCAACCACAACAAAGGAATAAAGGTAGAAAGTGACACGGGTAGCTGTAGCGGGGGAAGAAATAATCTATTCTCACACCTTTCATTATCAGAACACTCCAAACCATACTCTTTATCTTTTTTTAATTTCTTGCTGTTCTAGCTGCCACTTTGCAGGTCCTCTCCACCCCTGATTCAACACTTGTTTTGCCAGCCAAACTGTTAATAGCTGCAGTTGAAACCTTAAGCGTGTCCTTATCTGACGACCTCACCTTCTTAATGCTCGCAAGACCATTGTAATTGCAAATACAGCCGAGCCACGTACAAAGGAAGACTGTATTTCTAGCACAGGGCACAAAGGAGACCAGCAGAAGCACCCACAAGGTCAAAGGGCAAATAGGGTGACTGGCCAAATTGGAAACCCCTCATTAACTTGGAACCCAGCTGAAGTCTTCAGTCACACTGCCTTCCCTTCACCAACAGAAAAGGTGGCTTATGAATATGCCAAGGTTTAATATTTAATGATCAGCTGTCTTTGTTTTCCAAGTTTGATGTGTCTAAAACAATTGGAAAATCCACAAATAAGATAAAAATGGCTTGGGTTGTGGCCCCCAAGACCTCTTTCCTTGCACTTTAAGTAACTTATTTTGTTCCCTCATTATTTGGAGGGGTCCTGAGTAAGAAAGCTGCAATCAACACTTTGCCACAGTGGTCCAACATTAACAATGTTTTCCACATGAATCGCATTTTTGAATCCTTATGTTACTGGTCTCCAAAAGCATAGCCACCCTTCACAAAGAGATAGTGAGTATTTAAGTTTGTCCAGCTAGAAGTCTATTTTCCAAAAACCCAGATCAAAGATAAAATAAATTTTCACACTTTTTGCAGTTTTACAGTTATACTACTTAATTGTTTGCACCAGCCAAATTTATCCATCAGATGCCAGAAGCCTGCTTATCTGTGAGCAGCATTAACCTAACCCAGCACTTTATAATTTTTATGTGACACAGTAAACAGAGCATTCTGTACAGAGTTTGGAAACCCAGGGTTTTATCTCAGCTTTATAGTGAACTAGCTGTGTGACTTTGAGCAAGTCGCTTAGCCTCTCTGAACTAGCTCACTTGGGGTTTGGAGTTGTTAAGTGATAAAAGTGCTTCTGGCTGCAAAATTCTACAGTTGGCTCCCCCATATCCTTTTCATTTGGGACCACTTACTCATCACTGTTGGCTCACGTTAACTGCTAAATACCATGGAACAGTTTTCTACATGCTTATTTCAGATGATACTGAAAACTCCCCAAAAACCTTGTCTCTTGGCATTACCACACATGTGCTTAAGTGAGAATCAGTGTCCACTCCACTATACATTGCTAATGGCAATGTTATGCTCCCATATGAGTTCCATAGGTCTAACTTATTAATGGTCTATGCTAATGCAATTTCCAGAAAGTATGCTGTTATTAAATTTTCTGGAATTTCAACACAGCAAAACAACATGTAACTACTTGATAAATTACTCTGAATAGATTTAGTAATTTGTGTAAGGGTGGCTCTCATTTATGTAAGAAGCCTAAATCCATTTAAAGTTAATTTCTAATTTTCTTATATTTATGTCATTCAGAAATACACTGCTGGTCCAGGAGCAATCTTTCCAAAACCCAAGTGAACTATTAATTTTGTTTGGGTTAAGCATAAAATGTTAACCGTGTATAATATTCACAATTTGCCAGTTACTCTTCAATTCCTTCCAAACACGGTCCCTGCATTTTTTTCTCATATGACTGAGATTTTGTGTAACATCTCTGTTTTTTTTTTATCCCAAATACAAGGAAAAAGGTGGAGTTACTTAGCCATAGTTCCTAGTAAATATCAATTTAACATTAAGTCATAGACTAAGCAATATGCATTCTTTACTGTTTTAAATGATTTAGATGAAACTATAATAGTCAAACATCTTAGGTCCCTTTTCTTTGTGCATCTCCTTATAAAATACACTCAAATGAAGGTTCTACTTCCTCACTGTCATCACTATTTAAAGATAATCATCACAGTTTTGAATTCGGCCTGATACTCTGCTAGGTGCTATAGGTAGAACCATTTGTACAGTGACAATCACTGCCCCATGAGAGATGAGAAGATGACAATAAGATGGATTCACCCACACAGAGCATAGATTATGTAATATATGAATCAGGTAGAATTTCTACAAGGAATGTAGAAAAATAGTGTATTTTAAATGTTATGCTCTGGTAACATCTTGTGCCCTAGGCTTCAACAAACAGTAATACACACATACACCAGTATACTAAACATAAACTGCAGCAAAATAGGTAAATAATCTATCATCCACAAACAGAAGTTGACATGTCTGTTAGGGAGCAATTAAAGAATTTCAAAAGTCCATACAAGAAAATAGAAATGCAATGAGGTGATGGATTTTCAACCAAATTCCTTTTTTTCTTTCCTTAATATTCGTTGAGCTCTTGGAGTGTGCCAAATGGCATATTTTTGCTGAGTTCAATAACTTCTGAGGGAGATAAAATCATCAAAAAAGAAATCACACTGATTCCTAAAGCATTTGCCTCAAAAAATCTGCAAATCAAGTGAAATGGATGAAATATCGTTAATAGAATATTTCAAATCTGATTTTTTTAAATCAGAGAAAAATTTGAGAAGATATTACTTTAACTATCTTTTGATGTTATCACTGGAAACATTTCAGTGTTTTCTTGTAGTCATTCTTTTGTTGCAAATAGAATATATGATCCATTGCATTTAACTTTGAATGTGCAATTAATCTGCTTACTCTAGATTATATGCAAATAGATGATCCAAACCACTGTCACATTTAATCCCCAATCTGACATTGAGTTACTGGAAAAGTAACTAAGAAGAGGATGTTCCAAGTAAGGTTGGCAAAATAAAGGCTGTGGGAATGACTACTGAAGTTGTATTTCCACATCATTTTCATTTGGTATCCTTCGGTCCACAGCTATCACTCTAAGTGATCTCAGGGTCTCTCTGCCCTCTCCTAGGTACAGTCAGGAAGTCTCACCCAGGTTGATTCATCTGTAGGAGCTGTTCATATATCCCCTTTGCCTGGGACATCACAGTTCATACCTTTTCTGGCATAATTATTGGCAGCTTCTATTGACACTGTCATAAAAGACCCTGGTTAGGGATGATTAATTACACAAGTCCCCTTATTATAACACAATGTATGATACATAACCTGAGTCCTGCATTAGAACAAATCTGAATTCTGAGTCATCACCAGAAACAAGCTGATAAACATGCAAATTCTTGCTGGAATTTATAATCCACCACTTCCATGAAATGGGCAAGGTTTTTAAAGAAAAAGGATGAATAGGCTGCTCTGCCTGAGTCGTGGCTTATGATCATATAACCTACCAAACCAATGCTCTCCTCCACTTGCACCCATTGACCTTACTAAAAATTCCCAGGACACAGCCAAGCTCTGTTGGATTCTGCACAATCCTTGACTCTGCCACAAATTTTTTAAAAACAAATTTTCTCTTGCTCACCTTGGTGTCTACTAATACCTTTTACATTGAGCCTTGTTTATAAGAACCACCTGATAAAAAGCAAAATGCCTTGATCATCTAGTCAAAACACCTGGGTCGTCTGCCTAATTTTTTACATCCAGGTATTTACCACTGTGTAGATTTAAAGAAATCCAGAAAACAGACAAATGTCAGGCCCGTTCATGTTTGTGGGCAAAGTGCACAGGTGCCCAAGGAAGGAAGTAACATCCACACATAACTATTGCTACTTCTTCTAGTAACTTCTCAATCCATCTTCATGTTCTTTTTACAGCAACTAATTGGCTACTTCTTCAGCCTAGATATTCTAATGATCAGAGCCAGATCTTCCCATAACAAACCAACAACAAAAACTATTGCTTCCACCTGCATCTCCTGGACAAATACAGTCAGATTTTAAGACAGAATCTTGCAAGAAGATAGTACACAGTGCCATAACTTGTACAGCCTCCCATGAAGTCTTCACTCCATGAAAAACCCATCCTGGTGACTGCAGAATCGTGAGTGTGGTAAAATAGGAGATAAGGGGAGAATTTAAAATAAGTTTTTATTCATTCCATTAAAAAAAAAATCCCAAAAAGTCAAGGTTTGTCAACACATTATCAGCAAAAATGGAAGTATTTAAATAAACCCTCATAGGTGGTACTGAAGCACCATGACCATTTTTACATTTCCAAATTTTAATTTGTCATGTTTGAAGTCACGGCTTTAGCATACTTGTGATTTTTTTTTCCCAGATAACACAAGGAGACTAAATAAATGTTGTGACTGTACTTAACAGAAAGACCCCTCTAAGCCTACCACATGGGTGGAATAAAAAACTGTCACATAATTTGGCGTCATCTGATAAGGACACTGTTGCCTACCACATCCCTCTATCTTTGAAAATCACAAAAACAAAATGGTTTTAAAGCTGGAAAAAAGGAAAATAAAAGAATTGGATCCTGCAATACAGACTGCACAGATCCTCGTGGTCCTTAAGAAGGGTTGAGTCTGGCAATTTTCTCCTTTTCTTGGCCAACCTAAAAGTTATTTCAATAAGAAGTGAGAACAAAGGAAAACTTTCACTTACAAAAGGAAGTTTAATGGCATGTCTGTAGGAACTTTTATTTGTGCTGCACTTGGCATTATTTTTAACTGTCTGTGGAGCAGAGTTGCCTACGCCAATGCCCACAGGGATATAATGTTTCCATGCCTAGCACATAAACTCTTGTCATGAATGTATGAACCTAGCAGCTCCCATCAGAAACAGTGTCTACTGGACTCTGGGAGAGACAACCTGCCTGACTTCTGGGTCTGCCTCTCAGCTTCTACTTGTAGAGAATGCTCACCAAGAGCTCTGTACCTTATGCCAGCTCACAACACAGCTGACAGTCTCAGTGTTTCCTCATCTCAGGGTAAAAACTCCTGTGAGTTAGCCTTGCATTTAGCAGATGGGTAAAGCTGAATTGAGCAAGTCTTTGCATTCATTGGTCAAGGAGATTTTGGAACTTTTAGTTGTTCAATCTGTAGCTTCATCTAGAAGCATTATTTTTCCTTTTCTTCTTTTAACCAAAGAAAATTGATCTAAGCATATAGTTTTGTTTTTAATAAGAAGTCCAGTTGTTTAGCCAACCTGGTTCAACATACAAGGAAACACAGGACTGAAAGTCCAGAAACCTGGTTTCCAGGACCCAATCAGTCACACACCAGTTGCTGTGTTTCTTTGGACATGTTGTTTCATCTTCTTCTTCACCATAACTTCCTCATCCATACAAGAATCTTGGCTAACATCTTCTCAAATTCCCATTCTAACTCTCCATGAGTCTCTAGGAAGAGCCTAACTGTACCATCATGAGCGTTTTAGCTAGATATAACAAGCACATTTCTGATGCATTTAAATGCTGATCATTAAGTAAATGAAAATTTGAGCTACAAAACCTTCAGATCCAGTAAATGTACAGACCTAATTAATGCTCAGATGCACCCAGGTAGGAAGCTAGCTTAGTGTTAAGACACAAGCTGACAAAGACATCCAGGCAGAGTTATATGCTTAATTTTCTCTCAAAGAAAAGAAGATGCTGCCAATATCCATGAGGTAGCCTTCTCAGCTTCAAAGTGAGGGAACTGACCTCTATCCAATTTTAAGTCAAGAAAAACAATCTTTAGAAACATGAAATCTGGACCCAGGATGTAGATCAAGGCACAGTGCCTTCCTGGCAAATGTGAGACCCAGAGTTCAATTTTTAGCACACACACACACACACACACACACATAAAATGTTAAGAATCACTTTTGGTTAAATATGCTATAAGAGTGTAGACTCTAACCACAACAGTTGTGAACCCAAATATTAAAATCACAGTTTTCCTTATGATTTTCAACCTTTTAAAATCCAGCTTAATCTGCCATGTCAGCAGCCTGTGATTTTAAAAACAGAAATTATAAACTTGCCCCTCTTCACTACAATTCAAATCTCTCTCCTTCCACTCACTGTCGATTTCACCATGGAATGGCTGCAGGATGCCCAGCTTTCCAACTGCTGCAGCCTGAACCAGGTCAGCCAAGAGCAAAACTGAATTTACCACAGGACACTGAATTGCCAGAGTGTCCATAAAAGCTGGTTGCAGAGGGCAGTAAAGGAAACAGCTTCCAATTCCAGAAATCCTTCCCTACCTACAAAAGGACAGCTTGCAGGAGAGCTGCACACATCCACTTTTGGGTTATGCTTTCATTCATTCCTGTGGCTGCCAGTAGTGGTTCATTCCCAATGGACCGCAAGCATTTCTGGGATAGGTAGACCACAGGCTGCGCATGTCAAAGCTTTCCTTTGTCACTGGAGCTGGTAGTTATGTTCCGAGTTTCCGTGTACCACACATTTAGTTGAAGCAGGGATAGGGTGGGACAAAACAAGAGGTACACAGATGAATAGTTAGTTTTTATGTCCTGTAGGGATACCCTTGAAACATGTTAAAAAATGTCAGTCAGGACATCTGGTCAGCTGTCCTAATCCATATTGGGGTTTTTAGGCTACTGTTATGCCCCAATATGCTTTGAACATTGCCAATATGCTTTCTCCACAGAAGCAGCAGTGTGTCCCCTTTGGTTTCTCAGCTCATCCCCAGCACTAGAGTTTATAGTGTCACGTACAGAGCAAAATGAAAAACCACATACTGTATCTCATGTGTCTGGCTAATGAAACGGGTCTGATCAACCTTGTGCAATCAGGGACAGGAGCGATTGGCTTAGGTCGGGTCCATCTTGCAGACTGCAAAAGAATCAGCTGTCACCAGTGCCATGCGGCAGATGGACAGTTTGCATCCGATTTCCAGTCAGGCGCCAAACCCTTTAGAAGCTTTGGCAGCATGAGCACCATCAGGCAGCAGCCTTTGATGTTCTGCAGATGGCTGCGGCGGCCATCTTGCCTCTACATCCTGACAGGCCCGTGTCTTACTCTCAGGCAGCATTCACTCTGGCCTAGGCCCATGGTCAGCCAGAGAGATGCACCACGGGTCTGAGAGGCTCTCATCACCAAGCAGAACCTTCTCCAGTTTCCACTTCTACCTGTGAAGCAGCTAAATGTTCTTTACACAATGTCCTTAAATTCTTTAAATATTCACACAGAAAGAAAGAAAGAAAGAAAGAAAGAAAGAAAGAAAGAAAGAAAGAAAAGAAAGAAAGGCACAATTCTGGTCTGATTCTTCCTGTTCATGTTTTTGGAGATAAACATGCCTCTGCCTCCTCCCAAGTCCTGTTCCAATCCCTGGAAACTAATCATTCTTCTTCCTTAGTAAAGGAGATTCCTGATCCCGCTGGACATTTCACATACCTCAATTTCTGTGTAGACAGCATGGGAAACTAGATGTTCATTCAAAACCAAACAAAACCAGGGAGAAAAAAAGGAAAGAAAGAAAGCTAAAGTGTAGGCTGCTTCTGTTTGCCCTCTACACCTCCTGAGACAAATACTGGGGTACTTCCCAGGTCACTTAGGTCCCCAGTCAATCTCAGACTCCCTCATTCCCTGGCATTGCCACCTGAAGTGGCAGCAAGCAGTAATTTCAGATAATCAGGATTGCAATTTCGAAGGTTTTTAATTGGGTGTCCATTTTAAGACACCCTTAGAGCTCTGCTTCATCTGGATCTGACTTCCCCTAAGCTCTAAAGCAGAACAAAACATTGTCTTCATGGTAGTAAGACTAATCTCACACAGTGAATAGCCCAGAGAAATCTGTCAAAAAGCTGAACCTGGAGGTCTTCCAAATGGAGGCCTTGCACATTTGGTAGGAGCAGTTAGGAATTCTGACTGGCACTATTAGGAAGAAGTCATGTCACTGTACCACAGAGGTGAGGGGAGGTCTCTCCCACCAGAAGATGAACCGAGAAATTTCTACTTTCTTCCACACCCCCTTGATAGAGTGGGGCCGACAGAGCGAAGTTTAGTGCAAGTGACTGACAAAAACTGAAAACAAACTCAGTGAAAATAAATTCAATAATGTGTGATTTCCAGCCACTCAAAAGTAATAGAAATATTTGGTAAAAATATATAGATATAAATTGCCAATTAATGCAAGCTGGTTAAAGCCAGTAAATGGAAA
This sequence comes from Dinomys branickii, assembly GCA_004027595.1. Taxonomy (NCBI): domain Eukaryota; kingdom Metazoa; phylum Chordata; class Mammalia; order Rodentia; family Dinomyidae; genus Dinomys; species Dinomys branickii. The sequence goes on along the minus strand of PVLD010006091.1, from coordinate 73,046 downwards.
AAAATAAAAAGTTAATTAGAGCTTTTTGAAGCTTTGTTATATATACATCATCTGCAGGTGCTACAAAAGTGAAAAATAACCATTATAATTACTAGTATTCAAAGATTCATATTTTTCCCATGTAATTTATTTAGGATTATCAGTTTCCTTGTAGTTATACAAAAGGCCTGTCAAGGTGTTTCCCACGTGTTTGGCTCATGTGAGTTCCAAAAACAAGCCAAAATGCTGTTGTATTTCACCCAGTACAGGGAAGCTACTCTGAGGGGGAAAAAAATAGGCCAAGTTTTACCTGGATCTCTATCTTGGTGAAATTATCTTACATATGTTTTAATTTTTTTCTTGTTCTTTCTGTCTTTATCTTTTTCTCTCTCTTTGTTAAAATACATCTGTGTTTGTTGACTGCCCCAGATTATGTCTAAGTGAGGAGTGGGTGTACTAGCACCTGGTATAGTATATGTAGCTTAACAATACGTATCATTACATTATTTACAGCTCATTTTGTGTTATTCAATAGTGAACTGCAAATTAACCCTTCAAGAACCAGTCCAGGAAAATGGTCTGTTAGGCATCCAATGAAGGCTTTTCTCCCCAGCAGAATTGTTAAGAGTACATCTATAACTGTATTCATAAACACGGACGTGTGTTCATTACAGCAGGGATGCCCACCCGAGCCCGCTAATTCCTCTCTCAGGAAATCTGTTTCATAATGATATTCCTTACTACACCACACTTGGACTTATGCTGATAACACAGGTTATAAAAGGGACTTAGGACGGGAGTCAATTAATGTACTGGCTCTTTAACCTCCTTTATTAGAGTACACTAGGCACCAAAGGGACTGGATGTTATGCTGCTGGCAATAGAAGGACCCAAGCGATACCATTTCATGCCGTCTCAGCCCTGTCCTCAGTTCTCGGGAATACACATCATGATCTGACCTCATTAGGCACTGATTCAGCTGCAGGCAAATACAGGGGGAGCTGGTGAACGTGGGCCCCAAGAAAGAACCTATCTCTCAACCGAGAAAGAGAAACGGCCCTCACCTAGGCCAAGTCAGGGCCCGTGATACATTTTACTGGTCTGTTAGGCCATGAAGTTCTACTGACGTGGGGGAACTAAAGGGGACCATTAATAAGAAATCATTAAAAATTGGGCCTAGTGAAGGTAAAGGTTTAGAAATATAAATATAAATAATTTGCAAGGAGGGAAGGCAGGATTTTACTTACAAACTGGATTGCAAGACAGAAATTACAATTTTCAAATAAGCTCTTTGCTAATAAGAAATTTGGTTTCTCTTTTTCTCCTCGAATTTGCATTAATGAAGAAATAAATATATATGTTGGGCCAAAAGCAAACACAGCCTTAATAATGTGAAGTTTTCTAAAAAGAGGATACCACATAATTTGAGGTGAGAAAGAATCTTATCTACTCCACTTTCAGACACTACTGCTAACCTTTAAAGAACCCAACAATGTCTATTGCTGAATTAATCAGTCTCAAGATTATCAGCAATTTAGCTACATTTTGTTGGTAATTAGCTTGATAAATTAAGATCTGCAAGAGAAAACATGACATCTTATTGTTCCTGAAGTTTTATGGTATTTTCTAAAAACAGCAGCTTTATTTCAAAATGTTCATTTCTATTGCAAGGAGACAAACAACAGAACCCAAAGTTTGCCGAGTCTGGCTCCATATAACACCTGCCTGCCCCAGATCCACTGGGCAAATTATCAAAGACTAGCCATTCATAACACAAACTTCAAACGTGCGATTTAAAGTAATATTCAAATCCTAGGACTGTGGGCTATGGCGTCTAGACAGTGAGCAACTATCAGTTTAATTCCTTCGTGTTCTTCTTTCTTTACTATAATCATGGAACAAATGGGCTGGTAGAGAAATATTATTTAAAAATGGTTAAACAGAGAGGTATTTCCATGTTAACTGAATGGTTCTGTGTGTATCAGGAGTGCAAAAATGGTAATGAGAAACCAAGCTCTTTTTCATCAAAACTGTCCACAAACAAGATGATTTCTTGGGGCTAATTTCCACTCTGGGGATAGTGGAAGTTATTTTAAATGACCAAAGCCATTTCATAAGGGTAAGAGCACATCGCCATGTCCACAGGGTCAGAATTGCTCATTCTCAGCGATCTGAAATGCTCCAGAAGCACTGGTGATACAATTCCCTCCCTTTCACAATGAATGGAAATGAGAAAAGGTATCTTGCTCAGAAATATGCTAAAAATACCGCAATTACCCAATACAGATGTGGCGTTATAAACTCCCGTTCCAAGGCATTCTGCTTCAGCCATGATTTCCATTGCAGAAAACTGTACTAATAGAAACATCCCTATTAATCTGAATTTGAGATATTTCATACAATGTATATTACCTTTCTGCTGCCTGCAACCTTCTGCCAGGTTTTTTTTTCTTTTTAGGAGGTGCTTTGAGGGGACCATACTATAAGAACAATACACAGCTGCTGCTGTATAGAGATATCTAATTGTCAATATTGTAGAAATTCTACAGCTTATTACGTGCATTCAGTCTAATTCTGGGCAAATTGCCAGTCACTTCAGGGACAATCAAGTGAGCCACATTACACGTGGTACAGCATCACAGCTTTAAGATACCCGGCTGTTTTGCCTCTGGCCAGAGAATGTTTGTACCCAAGCTACTGAGGGAAGGGGGGTAACTACAAATAAAATAAAATTTGTATTTTTTCAAGTGGGCTGCATTTCAAGCCCAGATGTTAGTAATGAAAGATTCAATTTAAGGATTTAAATTACAAATAAATAAAGTATGAAACAGATGTGATTTTTAAGGAAGTTCAAATTATCCAGGAAGAAAAATATCTCTGTGCATGACAAAGTAATAGGGATTGTCTTGAAGAGTCTGTTGAAAGCAATCTGCTCAGCGCAATTCCCCCTTAGGACAGGATTGGTTTGGAATGGGAAGGACTGGTGGAGCTTGTCATTAAACAAAAATTGTGTTTAATAAAACTTTATAACCGTGATTAATCCTATGAGGCCCTAAAGGAGTTTGCAGTTTCTGATAAACACATTTTCCTTGTTTGCAATGGTAATGATATTTTGAAGTGAATGGAATAAGAACAAAAAAACTCTAAGGGTAGAAAAAAGGAGGTTTGGCAGGTACATGAAATTACAGGGACATGAAAGAGACACAGACCACCCATTAGGAAATGCATTGATGTGTGTGTGACACATGTGCCGTAGAAGGGCGTAAATATTACTGGGAAACAAAGCTGTGGAGCAGGCAGTAATGGAGCACATCTTTATTTATACAGACAAGCTAATAAGGCTTTTTTATTCTAACCTGATCATTAGGTTTGCCTATCAAAAAGATGACAGTGATGCAAGACAAGGTGTCTCATACTGGGGGAATATTCTACGAGAATGAAATCAGAAGGGACTGTTCAGAGCTTCGCTGTCCAGTACAACGGCCATTAGTCCTCTGCATCCATTTGAATTTGAATTTGAATCAATTAAAATTAAATACAATTTAAATTCCATTTTGCATCATGTTAGGCACATTTCTAGTCCTGGATAGCCACATGTGGCTAGAGGCGACCATATTGGACATGTAGATAAAGAACATTCCATCACCACAGAAAGTTACATTGGACAGTGCTGCTCGAGAACAACTAGAAGAAGATCAGATTTGGACATCAGGAGATAGAGTTTGATTTCTTTCTAGCCATTGGCCCTTGCGTTATTTGGTTTCCCCTTGTCATCCTGAATCTCCAGCACATCTACGTGTGCAGACACACATTTGTATATTGTGATACTCACACAAGGCTAGCAAAAATGATTATTAGAGTAACCTTCTGAGGCCTCAAGGACGAGAAAAGTGTATAAACTTAGCTCTGAGGGCCTGATCTCTCACTTGGTGGTCAGTTGTCTCCAGCAGGTGACTGAGGACAAATACCTTCAGAATCTCATTCTTGATGCACAGGTGTACAGGTGCCATAGTGCCGGCAACCGTGAGCCCTCACCTAACCAAGGGCCACAAAGCTAAGTCATTCTGTGGCAACTTGGATGCTGGGAAACACAAGCTGCAGAACAACAGACCTAGAATAGAAAAACTAGGTCACAAAATGGTTAGTCTTTTGACATACAAGCACTAACAATGTCATCGTATAGTGGTGGAAATCTTATCTCTTGGGCATCTCCCCTGGTGCCAACTGAGCATCACACAAACCCATCCTGGAAACACAGCACAGCTTCTTTGTGCACAGGGCATCACCCATGTGCTACATGAACTTTTGCTGACTCCTTGGAACTGCCAGCAGCCGTTTCACTGGGATTCTGGCTGTGACAAAAGCAGCACTGCCTCCCTGGCATCAGATGGAAAATGTAATTTTATGAAAACTCAAAAGTCAACATCTTTCAAAAGTCAGAACCTTCAATATGTGCCAGGGAAATTAGTGGAAAACTTTCCTAGGGACTTCAAATTCCAAGAGCACTTTCAAAATGTATACATTTTTCTCTGTAGTAAAATAGGTGTTTTTATGTTATTTCCCACGAAGGCTTCCTTGATTCTCTGTTTATTGAAGGATTTTCCTTTCACAAGTTACCTGTAGTTCTCTCTCTAATATTAGGGTGATGTAAATATTAGAGGAATCCTAAGATATTGGAGCTAGATGGGACTTCAGAGATGGTCTAGTCCAAGGGTCCTGGGCTAGGTCCACAAAACAAGTAGCAGGTTCCCGAGTAGGCCGCAGGAAGCATGTGAATCTTACCATATAAAAAACTAGACTAGGATATTTTTCTGAGAAGGTTCATAGCTAATATCAAACCATGAAAGACCAAAGAAAGACCAGAACCATGGGTCAAGTCCATTTTAAATAAGAAAACGGAGGCTCAGAGAAACAAAGCAACCCTCCAAATGTGTACAGGTGCCATAGGGCCAGCAACTGTCAGCTCTCACCTAATCAAGGGCCACAAAGCTAAGTCATTCTGTGGCAACTTGGATGCTGGGAAACACAAGCTGTAGAACAACAGATCTAGAATAGAAAATCTAGGTTGCAAAATGGTTAGTCTTTTGACATACAAGCACTAACAATGTCATCATATAATGGTAGAAATCTTATCTCTTGGGCAACTTCCAAAGGTTGCTTAGACTATGACTCAAGTCAGGCTGAAAACTCCTCTCTGGATTCATAATTCACTGTAATTTCCACTGTAATAGGCTGCAAAGGGCACTTTTTTCTCTTGTTTGTGGGAAAGCCACATGCCAAACTTGCATTGTTTTGTAAGTCCAAAAAGCCGCATAAAAAACCCACAAATGAGTATTTTGGACTTCAAAGAAATATTCAGTCTTGGTTGTGTTGTACTTTGTGTTACTACTACACAAACTCTCAAACAGCTACTTAGATGGAGGAAAATTTGGAGAATTCAGTACTTCATAGGAAAACAGCTTTTGCCTTTCTCCAAATTTTAGAACTATTTAGAACCCACCACTGATTATTTTTCACAGGCATATTGGCTTTATTCTCAGTTAAACTCACTCAAAGTGTTCTGCTATCCACCCTGGATTTGGGATGTAGATAAGAATTACAATGATACCTCACTTGTTGAATGGCTACAAGATTGAACCTTCCACTAGTTGAACAGGAAAGTTAAAAAAAAAAAAAAAAACTTCTCGGTGTTCTTAACTGAAAAAGCCTGTACCAAGAGCATCGCATCCCACTGCAGACATGAAGGGTGATGCTTTCAGACAACATACGGTCCTCATGTTAGTTAAGTAAAACATTTGTCATTGTGCTTTTTTTTTTCCCCACACTTTATTTGCACAAAATATTTAACTCTGGCACCAAAGAAAGTTAGTGGTACCAGCAGCAAAGCTAAGAAGAAAACTGAGAACCATGACAGAGTTAAAAAAAGAAAGAAATTGCAAAATATATTAAAATCCTGAAAAGTAAATTTGTAAGTGTAATTTGGGGACCTCAGGACCAATTACTTGATTTTTTCCATTATTTCCTATGGGAAAAATATGTTCAGTTCTTGAACTTCTCAGTGTCCAAACACAAATTTGGAACAAATTCAGAACAACCTCTGGGGTGTCACTGTATTAAGAAACGTGTGTGTGCTAATATTCTCGTTTATCAGCAATTTTTAAAAGATTGAAAAAATTGTTTGGTTATTATTGAAGTGTCTAAGATTATATCTTCCACAACATAATGGTTAAGGGCCAGGCCTGAGAACAAGTGCACTGAATCTTGACCTCACACTTTTCCATCACAAAGCTCTATGACCTGGGACAAAGCAACTAACCTCTCCAAATTTCAACTTTATCATTATGTTATGGAGTTAAGAATAGCAACTACCTTGTAGAATTTTTATAAAATAAGTTCAAGAACTTTGAGAAGTATACAGTAGAGAGGAAGTGTTCAGTAAGGATTCGCTCACAATTACAACAAATGTTAGTTGCTGGAATCAGACATTTTAAAGTACATAATGGGTTTCATTAGAATTGGTTACATGGTACACTCCGCCCTGTGATGTATCCTCTTTCTAACCTCTAGAACCTATGAATGTGACATTAGTTGTAAAAGGATTCCTAGCCAATGCAAGTAAGGATCTTGAGATCAGCCTGGGTTATGTAGGTGATCCCTCAATCCAGTGATAAATGTCTTTATGAGATGTGGAGAAGCCACACACAGACGAAGAGGAGAAAGCCGTGAGAGGACAGAGGCAGAGGTTGCAATTACGTCACCACGAGTCAAGGAACACTTGGAGCCACAAGAAGCTCTGAAAATCTTGAGAAACTGTTCTCCGCTAGAGACTAGAGGGAGACGAGGTCACCAAACTTTTGGACTCATGGCCTTCAATACTATAAAAGAATAAATTGTTTTGTTTTATGCCACCAAGTTTGTGTTAAATCGTTTCACCACCCACAGGAAACTAATACATCCATTTTGCCTTAAGTACAATTATATACACTATTGATTACCACAGACACTATCACAATATAAAATTGGATGGTTTTTAAACAGATCTCATAAATAATACAATACTTTATTTATGTTTAACAAAACTGAAAAAAAGTTCATCAAAGGACCTGTGTTTCCTTGAGGGTTTCCCTGACTTTGAGGTCTCCCTTTCCCTGGTGCTGCACCAGAGTTAATGCTGGCCGCAGAAAGGATGGGGTCACTTCAGAAACCCGCCGTCTTCTCTGCTCCCCTGGTTCACGTTATCTCATGCTTCCTCAAAGAGAACAGATTTAACGGCAGTGTCTTCCTTGGCAGCACAACAGAGGGGAATGAGTACAGTCTGTCAAACTCGGGGGTGAGTCCACCCACCGAACTAAGGCAGCAAGCTCAGGAGAAGGTGGCCCAACAAAAACACACAGAGATTAAAAGAACAAATGAAATGTTCTGCTTTTTTATTTGAGGGTTGAAAAAAAATCAAAGACTTAGAAGACATCTGTACATAGAAGAAAAATTAAACAATTCTATTTCATTCTATTATAAGTGAGTTAAGTAATAATCTCTTCAAGACCTTTAAAAGCCTAAAAAATGACATTGCCCAATGAGAATTCAGCAATATCTACTCAATATCCATTCACCTGTCCTTCAGCTAAAGCCAAAAACATAAACATTTATTTTCAGATATGTATGCTGAGGTAAATTCTTCTTAGAGAAAATGGTCACCACTGCCCCAAGGACTACAGTGGCCAAAGGGTTAGCCAATCCCATCACCTCCCCTCAGACCCACTTGCTGGTTTCTGCCCCCAGCTTCTGCACTTTTTATTCCCAGGTTCTAATTAAAACTATAACATCACTTCCCAATACTGAAGCTTCTTTACCCCACTTGCTGAAGCTGGGAGTTCCTAGGAGTTTACAGCTGCCACCCTCCGCCCTGGTCTCCCACCCACTCAAAAGTCATTAGACAATTACTTGCTCTATGTCACAAAACATCCTTCAGTTTAGATCCGTCTTAGTCATGCTGAATGTCACATGACAACAAAGTAACATTCCTGAACCTGCACCTCTAATCACTCTGAGTCTCTTGTGTGTCCTAGATAGATAGATGATAGATAATTTGTCTTTGATTATATCAAATATTTGTCCATTTGTCTTCTAAAAATAAATTCATTCTGGAAACAGACAGAATCCTACTGAGTAAGAGAATGGAATAAACTAAGAATGTCTATCTTTGTCCAAAAACGACATAAGTAAAGAAAATCAAATGGATTATCTTATATGGCTAACACACTAGTTATGGGAAACATTCCAAAAGAAGCATTTTTGAACATTCTGAACAATGACAGCAGCCCCAGTATTGGGATGTTTTTGTTGCTGAGAATTTACTACCAAATCTGGCTCCTTAAATCCTAGCCATACTAGGGTATGAGTCATGATGTTGACCTGCAGACCAGATAGAAATGCTATTCTGAGGAAAATGTATTCAATAACATCTCTTTAAAAGTTCTTCATCTCCTGTCATATCAAAAAGAGATGAACAAATGAAGCGTTTTAGCCTTTGTTTCTTCTTGGTCAGTAAGAATCATGTGGTTTTAAATGGGGAAGGAAATCGCCAGCAGTTCCAAAATAGCAGAGGAGAGAGGTATAGTGACATAAAGCAAACAGAAACTGAGAGAGAATGAAGTACATATTGCAGAGAATGTGGCGGGGGAGAACAAGCTCTGGACCTTGTCAGGAGTTCTGTTTCAAGTTCTGAGGTTCTGCTCTGCAAATTGTTTTAAGTCATTTAGCCTCTCTGACCAAAATTTCTTACCTGTGTAATGGGCATAATTACATTTGTGGGGTTTTGAAAGTCATTTGAGGTATGGTACATAAAATGTTCTTAAAAACTGTAAATACCAGGGAATTTTAGCTTTTGTCATTGATGCTAAGTAAAAATTAGCAATGTGTGAAGATGCATGGCTAACCCCCACACCAATTGTATCACTCACCTGACGCAGAGAATTCCCCTTCTGTTCCCTCCTCGGGTCCAGTGTTGGTGCTTCTGCAGCATTCATCTTGGAGAGTTCATATTCTTCCAATGGTTCTTTGGACTTTTGACGCAGAAGAGAGAGAATAGGGAAAGGCAAAGAGAAGTAAGAAAAAAGGCCCCAAAAAGGTTAATGACAGTTTATGTAACAAAAAACTGAGAGGAGGAATAAGAAAAAAAGAGAGAAGCAGTAGTGTGTGTTGAAGATAAAAGAATTTCTAACTGATCTAAAGAGAGGCTCTGGAACAACTGTAACGTGTGAGGGGGCTGACTGAAAAAAGCTGCTGTGGGCTGCTGTAGTTAGAGCTGATCACAGATTCCCAAAATTCAAATAGAGGGTTCCTAATTACTTTTGGCTTTGAAAATGTGATTCTTGAACAAGATGTGGCTTCCAGACGGAGCCAGATGGGCCCCTAGATTTATAAGCGTTATAAACCATGGCTGGTTGGACTGAGAAGTTTGAACTTGTCAAGGTATAAACATGAATTATTTTATTTTTCTAGTAACTACCACCAATTGTGTGCTGCCAAACAATTTTTCTACAAATTGGTGGAAGTCTTAATGATACTCAGTGTAATTTCAGAGCCTTTAAGTCACTTTTAGCTATGAGCAGTCCCATTTGGGTTACTGAGTTAGTCCTTACTTCTGTTCAACTCAAGAGTTTTTCCACCGGCCTAGGGCAGTAGCATTACTGCTCTGATCATCTGTAGGTAATACTACCTGCTCTTTCTCTCCTATACATCCTTCCTCCCTGTGCTGCTGCTTCTTCCATTCCTTTTACAGCTGCTGTGGCAGGTGGCTGTCTTCTTTGTTGGTCAAAAGCATTTTCCCCATTAGAGAACAGCCCTCCACGGGTCCCCCATCTATCTCATGGTGCCTATATTCATATGACTCAGGGATGCAGTTAGAGGTCTCCATCAGTTCCACCAAGGCATTCATTCCTACACTCCCTACCATCTCCTACTGCTCCCATGTTTCATTTTTAAATATGCAACTGTATCTTCCACTGACTTCCAGCAGATGTTCTCCAATACATGAGTCTTGTTGGCCTATACAAAAAAAAGGTTCCCACCCCCCACAACAGAAGAAAAAGAAAAAAACCTGAAGGCTTCTATGCTCATCCATTCTCTGTATTTCATCCATTCTCTACATTTCCAGTTTGAGAGCCTGCTGCTTCCTCTTTAGTGTCACTGTCAAAGAAGGAACTTGTTCCTCACCCCTTTCCTACCAGTACTACTATGCTATTTCTCTCCAGTGTTTTCTCCTACCCGGACAGCAGTGGGCACCCCCACCCAGGAACAAACGAAAGAATTCTATGGAAGTACCTGCCCACAGGGGAGATACTTGTCTCAGTGCATCAGCGATGCTGTAACAAAATACCACCTCCTGGAAGATTTATAAGAAATCAGCAAGGGTCCAGCAGGACTGATGTCTGGTGAGGGCTGCTGTTTCCTTCCAAGATGGCATTTTGTTGTCTACCCCCAAAACCAGAAGAGAGGAACACTGTATCCTCCCCTAGCAGAAGGTACAGAAGCGAGGAGGGTTACTCTTGAGCCCCCTTATAAAGCACAAATCCTTTCATGAAAGCAGAGCCCTCATGACAATCACTTCCCAGCAGGCCTCTGCTCTTAATACCACCACGACGGATATTAAGTTTTAACATGAATTGCGGAGGGGACATAAACACTCAAGTCACAGCCACGGGCCCCAGCAAAGTATAAAGGTTAGTGTGGCTCCTGAAGCAAGCCTGCCTCAGTTCCAACCTCAGTTTTACAATTTACTATCTGGTAGTGCTGGTTATTGCCCGGCTGTGGTTTAAATCACAGGTGCTCAGAGGTGGGGTTTTTGGAAGGGCATTGGATGGGGGGGCGCTGTACTCACCCATGGAAGAGTTCAGAGCTGAATGTACTGTGAGGAGGTGATGCTGGCTGGAAGGTGTCACGGCGTGGAACTGGGGTCATGGCGTGGAAAGGGACATCTCCCTGCCCAGCTCCTCCCCTCCCTCTGTGTACTGACTGCCACAGTGTGAGCAGCTTTTCCCCTACTCGCGCTTCCATCGTGCTTTTTCCCTCCTGGAGGTAGCCAATCGCTGACTGCAAGCAACCATGAGCCAAAATAAACTTCTCCTCCTTTAAATTGAGGGTGTCGGGTATTTGTCTCAGTGATGGGGAAAAAGACAAAGTCATTGTCTATGGTTTATCAGCGCTGGGTCCATTCCTTCATCTTTCTATCGTGGATCACAAAACTGGTGCCACATTTCAAGATTACATTACCAAGTAGCTGACCATTTTCCTTTACTTATAACTAGAAGAAAAGAGAAAGAGGAAAGAGACTCCGATCTCCTGTCTCCAGCCCCAGCACCACTGAGCAGCGTAAGAAATCCATGGTTCCAAGTTCCTAACTCTTTTGGCTTTTTTGGCACCAGCCTAACGCCCTTCAGCATTACTAGCAGCGGTCATTAGAATGACCCAAACTTCCCACTCATAATTTGAATACTGACCGGCCTTGCCTCTATGGCTGCCAGGGCACCAAATAAGCTTTCCCATCTGCATGGTCTGCTATGCCCTTCTAAAGCTCAGTGCGCCAACCAGCCATGCCAGCCCTGGAGATCTGAGCACCTCAAAACCCTCTTTTAAGAATTTACTGCTTGCTCTGCAGAGGCTCCTCTGCCAGCCTCCAGATTTTGGTGACCCTCCTCTTCCCTTTCCAGTCGTTCTTGTGTCTTGGCCTCAGAGAGTCTTAATTAGTTAGTCTTGGATATGGCTTGAGCATCATGAGTTTTAAATGCACTATTATGCAGCCAAGATGAAAACCATTGCAATAAGGCATTTTACAAATAATGAGAAAACTTTTATGCAGATGCATCCACATCATATCACACCAGCTCTCTAAGATCATCAGCACATTTGCAAAATTGTTGATCACAGGTAAGGTGGAAGCAAGGATGGCTGTGTAATTAATCCTTGAAATCAGAAGTTAGCTATTGAAATCCCACATGCACAGCACTAAATCCAGTACTACCCGGGACACAAAGAAGTAGAAGACATGATCCCTGTTGATAAAATCATTTTAATTTAGTTAAAGGAATCAAGATTAATAGTCACAAAAAATTAAATAACTATGTAAAGACAACAAGGAGATAATTGGCATGAAAACACAAATTACAAGATTTTCAGTTTAAATTAAAAACAATTCTCTGATCCTTCATGCCTCAGCACAACAGGTGAACACATCTGCCTCTACCTACAAGTCTCAGATTAGACTGCAGATGCTCCACGTCGGGGTCAAGTCAGTGGGACCCAGCAATCAGCCCTGCAACACAATCTCCAGGAGTTTTCAATAATAAGTAGAAAAATGGCTTATGGATTTTGCCTGTTCCATTTTTCAATAGGAAACAGTGCCCTGCATCTTTGATCCAGGCATTTGGCCCCTTTACCTTCATCCTGTCTCCTTGTCTCAGCTCCTGGGGTCTTTGTCACAAACTATCTCACTGGCCTTGCTACTAAACTGCTCCTTTAGACTTAGCCAAAAACACTGTACCAATCTCAGCCCTGATCTCTGCCCTCACCTAACTATTGCTAACCTTGTATTCTACCAAGCCCAGCTCAGGGCTCTCCCTGCCCAGCCCCGCCTGTATCCTCCTAGCCTTGCCTCTGAAGCTCCTGGCACATCAGCTTCATGACACATGAGCTAACAGAATCTGAGCTACCTTTCTGAGAAGTGGACCTTACTCTGTGTCCTACAGTGTGGAACATAGTGAAGCAAGCTGGCCGGTATGGCCTTTGGCTCTTCAATAGGGAGCTCTGAGCTAACTGGCTAAGAGCAAGAAAGCACATTCAATGACAGAAATGACCAAGTTGTGCCTCCTTCCTGGTGGAGAGGAGAGAGGAGTGAACAGATTCATGCAACCCTAAATAACGACATTGCATGGGTGTGCTGCACAGAACCTCTCACAAGTCTTAACTCTGTGTTGAACTTTGCTGCTATTTTCATGCCTGCTTTGTGATTGGAGAAGCTGAGGCCCTAAAGGTAGGTTTGGAGGGCTTAAGACTCCTCTGGAGGACTCTTCACCCATCAACTACCATTCATCTGGGTCCATATAGCCCATAGCACTGACCACAGGCCAGGCATTTTACACCTCTGTCCTTCTACTCCCCACCCTGACTCACTCCTCTCCAGCCTCACTGAGGTCCCTTGACATGCCAGGCACCTCTCACAGACTGTTACCCTTACTGGTCTCTGTGCTCGAAATGATCTCCATCCAACTCTTTTCAGGGCTAACTTCCTCCCTCTCTCCCTCCCTCCCTTCCCCCCCTTTTCACTTCTTCCATTCCTCCTTCCCTCCTTCCTTCCTTCTTTGCTGACTTTGGTCAAATATCCCTTTCTTTGCAAAGTATTCCCTGACCATCCTACTTAAATTCCCCAATCCCACCACCAGTCCCAATTACTTCCCTGTTATTTTGTTCTCTATAGTACGTATCACCATCTGGCACACTTATTTATGTTTTTTATCATTTTTCTTTCCCACCATGACACATAAACTTCATGAGCACAGATTCTGATCTATTCTGCTCACTGCACTGACTGGACAGTCAATCCGCTCATGCAGGATGCATCAATTATGCCAGCCAGGCCTCAGCATCCCTGCAGGGTAAGTGTTACTTGTTCCACTTTAGACAGAAAACAGCTAAGACAAAGAGAGATTATGTAATTTACCTACATCCAGGGCTGCCAGGCTTAGCAAATAAAAATACATGGTGTTCATTTAAATTTGAATCTGAATAAACAACAAATATGCTCCGTGTAAGTATACGTGATGGAACACTTGGAATATTACTTACCCTAAGAAATTACTTTTATTTGAAATTCAAATGTAAACAGGGCAGGGCTAAATTTTATCAGACAAGGGTAACCACACTGTAAACATGAGACAGAACTGAGGCTCTAACTTGGGTTTCTGTGACCACAAAGCTCTGCCAACTGTCTCTCATTCTGAAAAGAAGAGGTCACCAAAGACAGGCCCACCCACCCTCACAAAGCCCACTGATGAAGAAATCGGCTGGACAAGCCTTGCGAAAAGTTTGGGTTGCACTCTTGGATACAGAGGTACCCAGTCATCAGGGAAAAAAGTGCCCTTCTTCCTGGCTGACAGTCTTATAGCTTTCATAAGTATTAAATTAATTTAAAAATCTAGAGTTTCTCAATGGAATTACAGTCCTCTAACTCAGTTGCCAGTTACTTATTCTATATTAATAATCCTATTCTCTCACTGGCCATTGGATAGAGAGAAGTTGATCTCATAAAATTTTAAAGTAAACCTGTTTCATTCCCACGAGGGCTCAGTGTGACAGAACATATTACAGGAGATTGACAAGAAAATATTTGGGTAGCTGGACGTTCTCTGCAGCAACAGTAAGATATTTAAATGATTTATTTGAAGTGAAATGATACACCAGGAAAAGAATGGCTGACATGAAGAAACTTTTTCAATGAGTAAGAGATATCCCTCAACCAATCATGTAGGGAAACTAGATAAATCTAATGGTGTTTAGCTTTATCACCCCTCACTGAGATTTTTCATCAAGGAATTTTTTCTTCACCATTAACAGATAGCGTGATTTCCTAAGGATGAGGCTTATTATAAATACGAAGGATTTAAAGCTCAGAAACAGCAGAGTTTAGATTTTATGTGGGGTTTTTTTGTTAGAAATGAAGATTCTAGAGAGTTTCTGGGTCTTTCCTATGTAGAGTTGTTTTAGCAAGTGTGTTTAATAAATTGCATAGCTCTGCACAGACCCAGCTGAGCTAGGACTGATGCAGAGGACTTGAGAAGTCACTCTACAAGGAAAATAGAGAGCGGGGGCCCATAAGGCACCTCCTGTAGCATTAATCGCATTTTTCTTTTTTTATGAGCCCAAGAATTAGCTCCACAGAGGCTATGAAGATATTTGATAATTCCTGAAGGCAAATTACTAGTTCAGAACTTCTCATGAACTCTATTTTAATTCTTAGAAAGTTTCCATGGCATATAGAAGACACAGTAGGTTCACTGGCTTCCTATCTCATTGTTCCTCACTCCATACACACACGCACACACACGCACACACACGCGCACACACACACACACACACACACACACACACACAGGATTATATGTAAAGCTCAGAATGGCACCTCTAAGCCCTCACCCCATTGGCCAGATGGATTGCTCAGGGATGTGCATGGAACCAGGGGGTGGACCAATCAGAGGCTTTCTCTGGGATAATCCTAACTACAGCTAGCAGGAGAAGCCTTTTGCCCTTTAAGTCTCAGAGCTAAAATGATACTAATGTATGGCTAATGATCAGCATAATTTTTTGCAGTGTGAAACAGCTGCTGCCTGCCACAGGAAAGAATGAAACTAAGATGAGAGGGAGGGAAAGAGGGAGAAAGGGAAGAGAGGGAGAGGGAGAGAGAGCAGAGAGAGAGATAGAGACCAGAACCATGTCCCCAGCTTCCAAAGCTTTCAGTTCTTCCTCAAACTCTTGCTTCAGACTCTTTGAGCCTGCCCAGCAACCTTCCTCCAATTTTTCCTTTTTTTTTTTTTTTTGAGCTGACTCTTTGCTTAAAACCACAAGAATCAGATTTGTACACAGGGAGAAAATATATATTCCCATTTTTAAGTAGACAACTTAAGGTGCTGAAAGGTTGTGTGGCTTTGCCTTAACTGGGTAGAGCATTAGATTCTGACATTATTGTTCTCTACTTGTAAACTAATGTTTCGAACACACCTCTCCTGTAGCAATAACTCTCAGAGATCTCTACAATTTGCTGCAAGAAAGGCACTTCACACTGTAATCTGACATATATGTGTGTGGATGAAACAAAATTTCACATATTTCACATCATACTTGCCCTTATTAAGTGTGATGCACTTGTAGTCTCTATTTTCTTCTTTCAAATGCTGTTTGTGACCCACTAAGTTGATTCCACCTTCCACTAAACCGATTTCACAACTCACTAGTGGGTTCAAAATTGTAACTGTTTAAAAAACTGTACCATAGCCCTTTTCACAATGTATTGCTAATTGAATAATCCTTCCCACTCTAAATTTCCCTCAGGTGAAACTCTAGAATATGTAGATTTACTTGTACATTTATTTGGGCTGTAGCATATGTAAATTCCAAGTCATCCCTACTAGAAATGATTAGAAAAAGAGAATTGAGAGATAAACTAAGACAGAAAGTAGTAGCACCTACAAGCAGATTTTGCCATCGAGTCATCAAATTGATGAATGGAATGAGCTATATAACATCAACCTGGTCTTTAATCACTTCTGCTGTGTAATCTATTCCTGCTTAGATACCTACGTTTAACTTAGAGATTATGTTAACACTTAGATGCTAAGTTCAGCCACGTACACATTAGAGTGTAAAAGGTACCACAAATTTGATATGTCTAAATTAATGTTTCTGACTTTCCCTTTTCCTTGTTTTTCTCCAACTTTCTGAACTCACCATCACACCATCTTTGACCAGGATATTCATGCTTAAAGAGCTCTCTCCAACTAAGTTCTGACTTCAAAACATACTTCAGTGCTATCCAGCACTTTTACAGAGTTGGGCCATCACCCCATTTCACTAACTTCTACCACAGCCTCCTCTGCTTGGCCCAATTCACTCATACCCCCACAGTCTATCTTCTGAGAGCTGCCAGAGTAGACTGCTTAAAACCTAAATCAGATCATGTCACTCCCCATGTAATTTCTCCAAATTCTTCCCCTTCACATTTAGAACAATATTCAATCACCTGACCATGGCTTCCTTCTAGGCCTCCAAATTCATCTTCCCCGGTGCTCCTCATCACGCCCCAACCAACCAGCCCTAGCAGTATGGATGTGTATGGTTTCCAGTCGCACATGGATCTTGTCTGTGTGAGCTAATAACATTAAGTGCTTTGAATCGTGCCTCATATATGGTAGCCACTCAATAAATATTTATTACTATTTTTCTGTAGTTGCTAATACTCTAGTGAGATTTCCTATTGCACACACAAGTGCTTGTTGAGTTAGTTAAGTAATTATTATGGTTGAGAGAACAGAAGACAGCTAACTCAAACATGAGAATAATAGTGTTCTGCTATCTCCTTATGGTCTGACATGGAGTCATTTGGGGCAAGGATATTGGGAGAAATGTCACAGAAATTCACAGCCATAGCAAACTGAATGGATTAAGCTTTCCCCACATCAAGCATACTTTTGCTGGGGACCATGGTGGGATAAAATCAAAAGTTAAACATGTAAAATAGCAGAACTAGTGAACTCTCCAATAGAAGATCAGACACTGGATGATAAGGCCCTTCGGTTCACCTGCCACAGAGCACACAACTTTCTATGTGAGTCATTAAAAGACTCTGAAAGTTTTCTATTAAGCTGGAATGGGGAATTGAAATTGATTTTGCACTAATAATAATCTAAGGTGTGTAAAATACTATACGTGATGTCAAAGTATAATTTTTATAGTCAAAAACATGACTCTCATACAAATATAAAAGGAATGTCTGCCAAAGATTTATTAACTCATTAATGAGCAAGGCAGTAAGAAAATCTAGTTCAGAGAACATTTTGAAGAATGGGATATTTATGGGCAATTAATGAGAACTTTTAGAATTATATTGCTGGGTTAGATACATAACTGACTAATGTTCCACAGGGCAATAAAAAGCATAACCTTTGGAATTATCTTTGCCTCTGGACAGAAATTATTTACATCTCTGCTATAAGGGATCTATAGGTTAACATGAAACATCACGGAACTTGAACCCTTAATTAATACTAAATAGTAAAGTCAAACAAAGGTACATTGTTCGAGATAATTATCCTTAGGTGGCATTATTAGACAATACCTTTGTATGACATTGAAGGCACAAACCATATTTTCAAGATTCAAAGAATTTTTCTTAAAAATATTCCCTTTCAGTGTACATTATGTCTTGGATTTTCATTAGTATAATTTGCAGATGTTTTCATAAACTTTCTATGCTAATCCCTGAATCCATAGTTCCCTTGGAGTCATGTGTTTATCAACCACAAACTTTACCATGAAAGAGAAAAGGCATAGTCCTTGTTGTTGCTGGTGGTGGTGGTGATTGGGTCGGGTCAGGTCCGGTCGGGTCGGGTTGGGTTCTTGTTTATGTTTTGTTGTCCAGGCATGTCACTCCCATGATCAGAAAGGATCACTGTGCCAATGTGCTTGTCTCCTTTCCCCAGGTGGCAGGCTCCTCAAGGATCAGTCAATGCCTAAATTTCAATTTCTTGGCTACAAATCTATACTGTCTAGAAATGTATGCTACTCACTGGGACCATAATAATGGCACCTACATAAATGAATAAAGTGTAACTAAGGCAAAAAATGACTATCCTTAATCAGGAAAACGCTGGAAAGTTCTAGAACAAAGATCTGGGTTCAAGACCATGATATAGTTAGACAACAAAGCTCTCTCTCGTGAACTCC
The DNA here is from genome assembly GCA_004027595.1 of Dinomys branickii. Taxonomy (NCBI): domain Eukaryota; kingdom Metazoa; phylum Chordata; class Mammalia; order Rodentia; family Dinomyidae; genus Dinomys; species Dinomys branickii. The sequence continues at coordinate 54,578 of PVLD010006091.1, read as the reverse complement.
AGAGCTACAGAGGACACCACTATTTGAGGACAAGCAGAAGCCCACTCATGAGGAACAGGCTTTGGAGTAAGGCAAAGATTGTAGCCTAGAAGAGGCTCTCCTTCTACTTAAACAACTGAGGTCTATGAAATCCCCCCAAGCTGGGCAGGATTTCATAGACCTCATAGAGAATGAGCTGGAGAGCTGATTCTCTTGGGTATGGGGCTGTGCTTTTCTGTCATAAAAGAATTTGTCCAATAATTGCAAGGAACAGAAATGATGACAGAGTCTATTTGTTTATTACATTGTCTCAAGCCTTTATTTAACAATTTGAAGTGGCTTCTAGTAAAAGGTATGCAAAAGAGGTATTTTTTTTTTATTTAAAAGGTGCCGTAAAGTAAGAAAGATAGGTACCTATACAACAAACCTATCCCTGAGAATCCTGGTAGCCAATGATAGAAAATTTCACAACTTGCCTAAATCCTATACGAATAAAGGAAAATATTAGAAAAGAGAAATATTTTCACTCTTGCTAAATTTTATGAAGAATTTATTTTACAGATCCTCATATAGGAACATTAGATATTATAGCAAGAGCTTTCATTGCAAGTGTTACTAAAGTTGAATTTATGTTCTTTATTTTCTGTCTTTATCATTACTCCTTACTAGAAGCTAAGGCCATACTGTTTTATAACACTATGTACAAAATATCAAGCATATGAGTGATCTAACAGATAGCTTAGAGAATCTACAGTCATGAATTAGTAACTCCTTTGGTTTATCTACTTCACTCACATTTGACTCGCACTATACAAAGCAGCCAATTCAAGACATATATATGCCTACATGTCACCAATCCTTGTTTTCCTGTGCTCAGGATGGTGCGAGCGCATAATATGTGCCCAACAACTACTTGTCATGGAGAAAAGCCAAAGAGCCATGATATAGCAAAGATAGCATGAAGAAGGGGGATCTTCTCCTCTGAGTAGGAGGGCTGTCACCTGTTCTCTGATCATGTTAGTGTATCTAGTAAATTCAGCGTAATGGCTCTTCTGGTTCAAAGTTAACTACAGCCTCTACAGCCATACTTACAACAACACATGGTAATTAAGAGGTCAAGACTTGTATGCAACTGATTCCATAGCTGGGATGCAACTCTTTTTTATTTATTTATTTATTTATTATTATTATTGGTTTTATTTTTTTAATGTATGTGGTGCTGGGGATCGAACTCAGGGCCTTGTGCATACTAGGCAAGAGCCCTTCCACTGAGCCACATCCCCAGCCCTGGGGTACAACTCTTATCAACCAGTCCTTTGTTGTTATTATAGTAAATAGCCAAAGGTTATTTCTTTGACAGTCCCTGATAACCCCATGGATGCTCCTAGGGTGTTCTGGAATCTTCACTGGATGAATGGAAGATTGCAGCATTGGGGTCTTCAGAAAGGGAGATAATCCTGATAACACCAAATTCTGGGGGATGCTGGTGAGTGAGTTCATAAAATGATTGTCCTGATGCTCAAAACATAAATCCTACGAGTCTCTTCTGCTTTTCCTACTCAATACAACTTGTGCATGGACACAAGATGGAACCTCTGAAATATCACTGTGACCTTGTTATCACTGTGGTCAAAAACATTCCACAAGCGGAATATCAAACAAAACAAGAGCCAGCAACTACAGGGCAGTGAGGAGGACATCTTCATAGAGCATCCCTCTTATGTTGCCTGAGCCTAGAGTAAACATCCAGTAAACCTCTGCACTGTAGATGAGTCAGAATTCTTTGGGACTTGAAGCATACTGGTTTTGAAAGACACATTGCTAAGAATATCTAGCCCTGTCTTTCTCTCAAATGTTATAAAGGGGCAGAAAATTCAGGGTCTTGCTGGGAGTACATCAGCATGATGACTGTACTGGTGTGTGTGTGTGTGTGTGTGTGTGTGCGCGCATACAAATGGTCAAGCAAAGGTTCCTCCCTTTGAGACAGAGCTGATCTTATCTTCAGGGATGTGTTATTCATAATTCCAACTGTTGCACTATTGACCATCATAGAAAGTGTGCATTTCCTGAAAAGCACTACATGCTTAGATGCAAGCTGGGTCTCAAAACAAAAGCCTCCCTCCATTCCAAATGTAATTTACCCTCCAGACCTCACTCTTATTTGTGTCTGAGACACCATGGCCGCTTACAGTTTCATGTCATGAACAGAAAAGATTTTATGTTCTCATCCACGCTAAACAGTTTGGCATGTTTTCTTTCAGCAATCAGAAGAGCTAGAACATGCTTCCCAATTCAATTCATTACTTCCAACTCATATTTAAACAACTGTCCTCTACTCACCAAAAATTATTTCCCTTCTTCCTGGACCACCTTATGTCCTTGAATTTTGGATGGTGAAGTCAATATAGCAAAGATGTTTGTCTCCTTCTGATTCTCCTTAAACACCTTCAGTACCTGGTCATTCACACTTTCTCCTCTCCTTCAGCAACTTTGTAAGTCACGTGCTGAAGAAAGATCTGGAGGCCCCAATAGCTCTGAATCAGTGCTTGGAAGAGCCATGAACACTCATTCTAGACTTGAGATTGAAATCTGTTATGGAGTTATGTCACTGAGATGTTAAAGTTGGTCTATTATAGCAGCTAATAGTATCTTAACAAACATGCCTTAAGAGTAAAGGATATTATTTATGTTTCCCATGCAAGCTTGGCCAGGGAATCAAAGCTTCTTCATAAATCCCATGATACATTTATGGGTCTTTCCTGAATCTATTTACTCATTCAAAAATTATACATCAAACATCTACTATGTGTCTTTGTTGGGCACAAATGATGCTTAAGGGTTCCAGAAAGTGGGTCTTGACTGGCAGTTCTTGAGTCCAAATTGACTAGATTCATACTATAACTTTAAAACAGAATGCACTCAACTCTCTAATGTCCACCTTGGCCCGCTCTCATCTGTACATCTTCCTGTGCCAAAGCAGAGAAGCAGGTTCTGGTAGTGGCGTCTCAAAGAAAGAAAAACAAAACAGAGTTTTCTTGCTCACCTGAAGTTCAGACCCATGACTTTACAGGACTTTAATCAGGGAGGACCCCATCTCCCTGGTGCTTGTGATAACGGAAACACAGGGACAGGAGTTGGTTGGCATTTGTAAAATCAGATTTCAACTTTGATTTTGTAAATGATACAATGTGTAACCCTCTCCTCTAGTTCCTCAAGAGGCTTTCACTCAACACCAGGATTATTCTTAAGGCTTTTTAAAATCAGGCTTACTTCTCATTCTTGTGATATGGCATGGAGGCAGGGCTTAGAGAAAAAACAAAAAAGCCCCGATTTTTACGATGTCCCTGGACATCTTATACATGGTCTTGGCCTGGCACGTCTCTCGACACTCAGCACCCAAAGAGAGCTATTGTCCCTCTGTCATGTTTCATAATGCCTTTTCCTTTTAACTGGATATTTTGCAGTCTTTGCAGAAAGTTTAACCATTTCACATGAACCTTCTCACACAGCAGAGGCAGCTCCCTAGTGCCCAATCAGATCTGTTTACTTGAAATGAAAAGTTGGGATTTGCAAATCTATTTTGATTTGATTTTTCGTAAGTGAAAAATTAAGCTTAGATGACTATAACCCAGTATATTTTATTCTTTCCTGCTCCTCACACCCAACCTGTGGTCCTGTTTCTCCAAAGAAAGATCCTTTTATTACCCCATTGTCCCCTCGTACTACTCCCTTCATACAGCTTATAAAAACACTGCTGGGAAATTAAAACAAGAAATGCTATTTTCCACAGAAACTGAGCATATCTATGCTTAGGCAAACAACACTGTTTTAAACGATATTAGAAAAAGAGAAGCTGCTACAGTGTTTTGCAGACACTGTCTAAATGGTTAATTGTGATGAAGGAGATGATGCAGAAGCCCACCTGCCCATCAGAAAAAAAAGAAATGAAAGAAAACCATCGGTTTATAGACTGCATACCCAGCCCAGGGAGCAATGTGCTCTCAGTATGGATTGTGAAAAACTTCAAATCACCCTTCATTTGCAGGGTTTAGGCCCCCAAGGCCAGGACCATCTATTTTTCATATTTGATTTAGGCTGGGACCTGGGGCTGAAAGCAGGTCTCATTACCCCTTCTCCTCACTACGCTCCCCTGCGCTTCTGTAACTCTGTTATTTCTCCTATTAATATCTCATCAACCTCGGGCAGGTGCTTCCTGTAGGGAGGTTCTTCATTAACAAGTTGTCAGTGGGACGAAGAGTCAGATTCCCACTGCTGAAGGAAATTGGCAAGAGACCCGGTAGGAGGAGGCAGCGGAGCATTCTGTGAAATGATGGCACTTTCTAGTGGGTCTATGTTTTCCTATGAAACTTACATTTGGCCTCACCTATCTGACTTCCGAAAACTTTCCTGTAACTTCCTCCTTAAACACACATTTGTTCTCAGATTAAACCTATTTTTATGCTCAATGTAATATCTGAATCAGCAGTTTTTAAATACTCAATATATCTTTAAATGCCAACAGACAACAAGTATAGCAGGTGTTTAATTGTGGTTTAAAGATCCACATTGTTCACATTTTACAATCACAATAAAAATTAAGCAATAACACCAAAGGAGTTCCGGTATACAGCAATAATACTTACCCGTATAGTAAAATTGATAAGGATCCAGATATAATGATGCCCGCTGTAGTAACCCTGTGGTGACTGATTGCTATTCTGCTGTTAGCAAACAACTAAGAAATACTTTATTTTTTTCAGAATTATCAATTTGTTTCTAGGGTATGTGAACAATGGAAACCTTAAGGGAGAATGCAATAGTTAGTGAGGTATCAAAACAGTTATATAACTAATAAAAACACTAAATCAACTTAGATATGCAGCAGTGTGTCATTTCCATTTTAATAAAAAAGTACATTATTCTCTTCCCGAAATTACAAAATTTTATTTTTTTTTAACTCTGTGCCAACATATTTGGAAAGTAAAAAAGTCATAAATCTACAGTTTCTGGAATTGTCATTTATGTGATTCTCTAGTCCTTAAAAAAGATAGAATGAAAACAGGCATTTTCATAAAACAATCGATTTGAAAAATTATTTGCATTCACTGCTTGCAATTTTTTTTCTTTGGGCGGTTGGGAGGGGGAGCACAGGGACTTATAAATAAAGCACATTTGATGTTCCTAGCATCCCTGTATGCTGAGCGTTAAGATCTCTGAATATGCCTGCTCAGACAGGCAGTAAGCAAGGAAGCTTTATTGAGGGAAGCTTTCACAGCCTTTACTGTGCAAGCTGCATGGTAACAAAAGCCCAGGCGGAGGGTTAGGCTCCTGTTCAATTAAATCCAGGCATGGGCCAGATGGAAGACAGCTGGGAAATGGAGCCAGAGGGCTCCAGCAAGCTCTTATATTTGTAGGCCTGAGCAGCCCTGGGAACTCGTGGTTCCAAATCTGGGCAGAGCTGGCCAGATCTTACAAGAAATTGAGATGCACACATTATTTTTTTCTTCTCGTAAAACATGGAAACAGGTTTAACAACAGGATCATGGGATGGTCTCCAGGCACCCTTGACTATTCTCTTGAGTTTATTGCCTGGGTTACTAGTGATTGTCCTCCCACAGGGAAGAGCCAGATGTGGCTCCTGAAAGATCTAGATGTAGAATTTTAGAATTGCAGGATCATGCAAGAAGAACTGAATAAAGACAACAGAAAGGTCAAAACTAGTTAGGACTTGTGAATTAGTCCATGGAACTGAATGTCATTCTTTCACCAAATTACTCAGAGCAGTGCTCTCCCCCACCTGTATGTTAATATCCTGGGGAGAGATTTTACATTTATGCATATATTATGTATTGATGCTCCATTCCAGGTGGAAGCCAAATCCTTGGGGATAGACCTGGACTCCATTAAGTGATTCTTACACATAAATTCACAGTAGCAAGGAATTTGGGGAGGAAGTCTCTTTACACTAAAATTTATGTACATTTTACAGCTTCATTCAATGAAACCATTGTTTTATTTGTAATAGTTTTTCTTTCCCTCAATCATTCAAGTGAGAAAAAGAACCAAGCTGATAGATATATTCATCCTATAGTGTGCCCTACACCTGCGAGGGCTGTGAACGCCCCAGGAAAGCAAAGATCTAAATCAGAATAAGTGAAGAAACTGAGGCTCCCAGAAGTAAAATCCTTTGGGATTTTTGCCCACCTTCAACCATCCACTCCTTTACAGCATAGGTAAAGGGTAACTCAGGATCAAATACTCTGGATTCCTTTCAAAGTAACATAAAGAACCATGAAATGGCTGGAAACTCTGATAGGAGAATATCTTAACAGTGACACTGCTAGTTACTAATCCCTGCTAAATATGAGAAATCTGAATAGTCATTCAACAGATATTAGCAAATATTATTATCAGAAAGAGCTGATCTAGCCACTAGGGGATACAACAGGTATCAAACTGAGGAATGATTCCTGATTCCTTAGAACATCAGGCTGCTGGGAGTAAATGATATTGACTGAAAATCACAATACAGACATAATCAGGCCCTGGATAAATGCTCTGAAGGGAATATGGCTCTATGAAGTACACTCAAGAAAGAAGGGACACCTGAGGATGAGGGCTGAAGCATGTGTAGGAGTTTCCCAAATGGAGGAAGGTCCTGCGGTGAACAGAGACAAAACACTTTGGCAAACTTGAGAGAGGTTTAGAATGGCTGGGAATGCAGAGCTGCTAGAGCAAGGGCAAACTGCACAGCAATCAAAGGCCAGGTGTTTATTAGATCTAATCTTTTTTATGAAAGATTACATTGGATTTTTTAGTTTAGTTTAGTAGTGCATGTGTGCAGTACATGTTTACATTCCTTGTGGCAAACTGGTACATGTACATAATGCTTCTTAATTCCTCTTTTCCTCTCTTTTTCCTTCCAGCCCTCCACCCATCCCATGATCCCTTCATTTTTTGTATGTGTTTGGGGTACATAATGTTCACACTCCCTTTGTGGAGTTGGTACATGTACATTACACATCCCAAGTATTAGTATCTTACACAGAGGATGTCCCATTTTATCAATGAAAACCCAGAGTTTAAATAAGCCAAGATTATATCACTACCTTCCAGAGAACTCAAAAACAGAGTGAACCCTGCAATATTATGTTATTTCAAATATGACAAGTTCCAAAGGAGAATGGCTCTAAGATTGGTTCATTCAGGGACAGCAAAACCACTGAAGACCAGCTTTTTCACTCTTTCCCAAAGCAAGGAAACATTTTCCCACACATCCCTGTATCCACTGGGACGGTAACCATAACTGTGTCACACACCCATCTAACGCCAAGACCTCCCAAAGCCAATGAGAAGACCCCACATGGCTTAGACTATTAGGATTTACTCCCAGCCTAGTGATAGGTCTCCTGTACAGTGATTATTGCGACAAAATCAGAGTTCTGTTAGCAAAGAATTACAGGGATTTATCAGAAGAAAGCAATTAACAGCACTGTTTCTTTCTTGCTTGACTAGCTCAGGACAGGTCTCACCTTCTGAGGAGCAGGAATGCAGTGGCATTGGGTTCACAGTTGATGACACTGATCAGTTCAATGTATTGTAAATAAAGCAGAAAATGATGGATAAGAAAAAGAGAGTCTAACTTTGTATCCTGGACCTCTGTATCCTGAAAAGAGAGGGACAAAGCCAAGACCCAGGCAGGCCCAGTGACAACCAGGATAAAGCCATCACACCTGCAGCTGCACCCCTTGCACTCCCATACTTGAGCTCACTTGCCATTGCAGGAGGGCCAGCAAGATTTCCTGGCCAGCCAGCCCTCCCTGAGCATGGAGTTCAGATTTTCCAGAGAATCTAGTATCAGCCAGTGGAGTGAAAATCACAATGCACTCGTTTGGTACATCTCTCCCTCTGTTTCCACTTCAGTGGATGAGGGTGAGCAATAAACATTAATTAGGAAAGTCCAGGTACAGTCCAGAGATGATGGCCATGTTGGAGTCTGCCAATCTCAATTAGCCAGGGGACAAAAAGCAGGCCACATAGCACCTTTCCATTCCTGGGTCTCAGTAACAAATGACATTGAGAATCAACATCTAATGATTAAGTCACAAAACACATTCAGGAATAAAAATTCCTATAAACCTGAATTACAAACAAGAACACCAGCTAACCTGTGTCATGATTTTTTCATAATATTATGTCTCTTGTCTCTACAGCCAACATCTTCCTCCTCAGATTTCCTTCATAATTACTGCAGAGTAACCTGTATGTCATGTAAATGCATATAAAAAAAGCTACTCAAATATAGTATAGTATGAAATATAGGTAAAAAGCAAGGGTTTAGAAGTCAGTTATGGACCAGAGCTACTTGTTAGCTGTGTAACCTATGTCACCTCTCCAGGTCGCAATTTCTTCTTCTATAACATGGAAAATTTTTTAATAGGGTTGTGAGGATTGAATGAGAGAATGACATAGAGAGTGTCAGGCACATGTTAAGTACTGAATCACCACGCTTTATGACCAGGAAGGACTCATGGCATAGAGCACTACCAAGCAGGACACACAACATAGGATGTGTGGAAAGAAATACACTCAGAGAACAAGGATCGTAGAGTCAACAAACCATCACACAGAGGTGAAAGACACCTCAGCAACAACACAGTTACTTCTTCATAATATACTCTAAGCATGATAGAATCTTCTAGTTCCCCAGAAATTTAGAGTTATCACCTCTATAAAACTTTTAAGGACTCATCAAACAGACACAATATTGTAAACTCATCCTCAAATCCCAAAACATATCTCTCAACGACCACCACTCTTTAAGGCTCTGTTCATCACCTGACACACATGGACTGGTACCTACTACGGTCCATGCACTATGGAGAAGAAATCTCTATGCTCGGCATCTTACACAATTGTTTCTCTTGACCATGTTAGATATTATTGACTCCATTTCAGTGTGAGTAAGCTACCCCGAAGGATCAAGATAGCTCAGAAACACAGTTGCTGAGTGTTAGATATTTGAGCCCTAGTCAACCTATATATTGCCACAAAAATGCTACCACCAAGCACCTCAAATATCAGTGGACTAAACCTACATTCACTTAGTCTCAGTGATTTGCAGATCCACCCACAGCCAGCTGGTCTACTTTAGGCTTGACTGGGGCTGACTCTGCTTCAGGGATGCTCACTTTTCTTGGAGTTTCAGGCTCTTGTGCTGTGACCATGCCAGTTCCCTGGAGAGCAAACCCAAAGATCCAGCCATCTTTTAAAGTTTTAATAAAATCATTCACGCTAATGAAAAAAGAAAAGTGTAGGAGGCTGCATTCCACCTCTTTTAGCGGAGGAAAGCCAATGTTGCATGGAGGAGAGACAAAGGATTAGTACATTCAGGGAATCCGCCATAGTCTCATCTCAAAGGCTGAGTACTTTCTTGTATCCCAATAATCTCCCCGAGATAAACAAATAAATACAGTATCCTGTAAAACAATAATGAAAATATAATCTAAGATGCCAGGGAAATACGGTGGAAAGGGGCCAAAGAGTCAAAGAAGACAAATGAGACTTCTAAAAAGTGCTCCTGATTGAGCAGAAGGAAAGAAATCGGCAAGTACAACCAGAAAGCACACAATAACTGGACCCAAAACTTTCCATCATCTGCCTAAGTTGGGCCTTAGCTCACTGGCAAGAAGGACATTATGATCAGTCAAACAATCTCATCCAACTTCACACTGAAACCTGTGGGCAAAACACTCGGTATAAGAATTCACTGGTAGGTTTTTAACAGAGAAAGTTGCACAAAACAAACTCTGACAAAAGAGTGGCATCCAGTGGCCAGGGGTTAATTTGCAATGAGCCACAGCTGCAGGCACGCAGATGCAACCGTTGCTGGCTAACCACATCCCAGAGGAGTGTCAGTAGACCACAGAGTGGCAGAAACCAGCCTGAGGCTTGCAGGAGAGAACTCAGCCAACAGAGACCGGCATAGTTATGGCCATGATTTTCCTGGGAGCACTCATGATCTTCCTTAGTTTCCCTCACTCCTGGACTTCCTATCCGATCAGTTTTATCTGAGTGCTATTAGCTCTATGCCGGTCACTGAAATGAAAGAAGTTCAAGGCCTCCATTGTTTGCTTGGAGACATGCGTCTAATTAATGTGGTGTAATTAGAGAATGACAGGACCACTGAATAATGAACTATGTGATACTGACACAAATTGCAGTGATACTTCAGAGTGGTGGTTCTCAAGGTGGACCAGCACATCAGCACCTCTTGGGGACTTGTTAGGAATGCAAATCCTCAGGCCTCACCCAGACTTCCTGAATCTGAAACTCTGAAGCTGGAGTCAGCTGTCTGTGCTTTCACAACCCTCAGGTGATTCTGAAAGCCACTGTTTCAGAAGACAGAGCCATGAGAGCAGGAGGGTCCCCAAAGAAACACAGCTGCATCTGGGCCTTGAAGAAAGTGGAGAACGGGAAAGACGCTGTACAACCAACTCCGAAGGCACAGAAGCAGCCAAGAGAGTGAGTCGCTTATGGGCCAGCGAGGTGCCCGTTCCTGGATGGAGGGAAGTGGGATTCTGAGATACAGGCAGAAACGATATCTGCTAGATTGGGAGCAGTGTCATTTGGGAGTCTTGAAAATGGCTCAAAAGTGTCTGGGCTGGTTGCAATACTGAACACTTGCTCCCTAGAGAATGGAAAGAAGGAAGTAGAGAAACCAGGGGAACAATGATGCCCCCGAACATGTCTTTAAAAGTGGTACCTTCTTTTGAAAAGATATTAAAGGGTGCTGTATGACAGCAAGAGCCAGGTGTCCAGCACGCCACAGCGGGCTGACAAGGGACCCAAAAGTTATCAGTGACGTCACTTTGTTAAGTACCCCTCTCTTGACCCCTGGCCCCACCCACGGGCTGTTCCACAACCAGGGCCAGGGGTTGGGGGACCTACCATGCTAAAACCCACGGGTGAGAGGACTCAAAGAAAATAAGAAAAGCGACAATACAATAGTATGAAGAGTGGATTAAAATGCAAGAGACGTTCGATTTTGGCAGAATTTGCCAGAAGCTTCTACTCTCCTTTGAGAAACTGTTTGAAATGACCAAAGAGAAAGAATAACAAATTTTAAGTTAAATTTAAAAATCTTCACCATGCCCAAAACTAGATGTATGCATATAAATAGGCTAAATTCCTATTCTCTGCTGCAACTAAGAAACAACTGAAAAGCAGGTGCAAAAGTTGGGCAGACAGAGCTCCAAACAACTTTATAACTAAAAGTAATAGTTATATAATATACATTGAATAATATACATTTTTCAGTGTTGAATTATAAAGCAAAAGAATTGTTTAGCATGGATGGCCTCGGCAGATAGCCCCCAAAAGGGTCTTGGGGGAGGTGGGGAAAATGTTCCTGTCAAGAGAGCAAGCACATGTGTTTCCCCTGCCCCTGGGGAGGAAGAACAAGCTGGCAGAGAGAAGCCGGAGACCATAATGAGCTCCTCCATCCGGGACCTGAAGTTGGAGCTAAGCACACCCTCCTACAGTGCCAGTCCTAAGTCTCCAGTTCTGAAGAACTGCAGTCAGCTATAGGCCCAGAGAAGAATAAGCTGGAAAAAGACATCAGGAACTTCCAAAAAACTAGGGAAATACTGTGAGGTGAAAAATAAAAGAATTCTGGCAAACTAACCTCAATATTGACATCCAAAGTGTGGAAATGTGGGGCTGGGGATATAGCTCAGTGGAATAAGCGCCTGCCTAGCAAGCGCAGGGTCCTGAGTTCAATCCCCAGTACCGCCAAAGGAAAAAAAAAAAAAAAAAAAAAAACAAAGTGTGGAAATGTGGCTAGACAATGTAGGAAAAGGCAAGACAAAAAAAAAATAGGCATAAAATAATTATCTATTAATAGACATAAATTCTCCACAAATTGAAGCCACTGAGATGTGTGCAGCCATTAACAAAAATAAATTATAATTATGTTGAATAGAAATATCCCCACAAGTTAGTGAATAAGAAATATTTGCAAATATTTTACAAAAGATAAAAAATATGAATGTACATATATACTGTACATATGTATGTAATGATATGACCACAGGAAAAAGTAGAGAAGAGAAATGATGGGTTGTAATTGTGATTACCTCTCGGAGAAGGGCAGAATGGAAAGGGAAGACAAAAACAGGAAATGATGGCCATGCTACAAAAAAGAAGAAACATAGATAGAAAAATAAAGGAAAGGAGGGAGGGAGTTACTTGCTGTGATCTCATTTATCGGACTGTTTGGATTATGTTTATAAAGAAAATGTGAAAAAATTATTAATATTTGCATTCTTATTTTCAAGCATTTATAACCAAGGGAATGGTATTATAAAAGCTGCTGTCATTCCCACCTCCTTGCAAGCCATAGCAAAGACCATTTCTTTCAGTCTCATATTCTCTGCACACCCTCTAAGTCTAAAGAGGTTATTAAATGCCATCTTGAGAAACTCCAATAAATCTGTATGCAGTCAACTTTGCCCCCACAGCCTGTGCTAACTTTGTGCCCTGCTAGTAATAACAGTATTTGTTTCTATTTTTAAGTTACACCCCTTCCTATTCACCAAATTTTGATAATTTGAACAGGCCCTGTCTTGTTTCTTGTGTCCCTGCCCCAACACAAAGTGCTTGCTTTGTTGGGTTAGACACCATCCACACTGGAAAGCTGCACCAAATCCCCACTGACATCAATGTGTTGCAGCCTTACATGCCCCCCGGACAACTCATTATCATAACCCAAGTCTTGCCAGGAAACCCATCTTACCCCCTGTTGATCTTCCTTCATTCTATCCTCTTGCAAAGACTGAGCTTCAGAGGATAGGGACAACAACTATTTACCACTATTTCTTAGATCCTAACACAAGCCTCGGCTCATAAAGGACCAAAATACATTAAACAAATGAATAATTCAGTTATAAATAAACTATGTAACATCAAGCACTCTGGTGCTAGATCCAATCTTCTGAACATATTTTCCATGCCTGCTGCTCCCCCAAATCCTAACACTACCTTGGTAAATACATTTATTTTCCACACCCAAGATGCTTCTGACATGAACGGATGCACTCCCTTAGGATTTTTGATCTTCAAAGAGAATATCATTACCAGAGAAACCGAGTTGGTGACATGGTGATGGGGAAAGAGGATGGAATTTTTTAGATCATGTTAAGAGGCGACAGTAGGAAAGGCAAAAAGGAAGTCCCCTTTTGTGAGAATGATCAGAAGAAAATAGAAATCTAGATTGGAGGGGTCTCAAATATGACAGGATAAAAAAAACACAAGGAATTAATGAAATCTCTGGGTAGAGACAAAAGCACAGTTGTTCACCCGTGTAGTTCCTGAATATAGCCTGAGGTCCTGGCTAGTCCACTGAGTGTGACCTTGCAGATTCTCTCTACTGTGCTAGGTCAAGTCTCTCTGTTCTGCCTTGGGTCTCAGCTGTCCAACTCATTGGTTACTCCTTGGCCCTGATAGAATTTTAAATTCAGTGGCTTATTCTTGCCTCGTCTCACCAAGACCTGAAAAAAACATCCAATTTTGCTGGAGGCAGCAAAGTATCTTTGAAAATTAAATTTGTTTCTTGTTTGCGTGTTGCCTTGGCCAAGTCCCTTAATCTCACTGATCCAAAATTAACTCATTTCTATATGATCACATGTGTGCTTTTCATTTGGGAGGGTTATGATAGAAGAGGGTAAAATGAGGTCCTGTATCAGAAGTTACACTTAAAATGATACTGAAGCTCTTCTTCCACCTTCCCTTCCCTTCCTCTTCCTTTCTTTCCCTCCTCTCCTTTCTTCTCCCTAAACAGTTAGGGCCTAGAGCCATTAGATCGGGTATAGTAGGGCAAAGTAGGTGTAAATGTTGCAGTGGGGAACAGAGAGGGTTATGAGGGGACAGGGCCATTGGTTCAGAACAAGGGATCAGAAGCCAAGCAGGCCAAGGACAGCAACCTGTGCTGCCCAGCACAGGGTGTCAGAGCTTGGTGGGGCTGGGAAGGTACCCCACAAGGGGGTATCCTGGCATGCGCTGTTAGGACCCAAGCAGAGAAAGAAGACCACAGAACCAAAAGCAAGGCAAGGAAGATGTTCCCACAGCAGGTAGCTCAAGTGAGCTGAGCCCAAGCTAGCAAGGAGGATTACCATGCAGGACAGAAGGGGCAAACTGAAACGGGAGAGTCCGAGTGTTTTAACAGACTATCCACATGGAGGAAGAGATGGCATTAGAGATGGGAGACTGGCTACACACCAAAGATGCGTAAATGAATCAAATTATGAGGAAACATCAGAAAAACTAGAAGAATGTCCTTGTTGGCAGACTGAGGTATCTGTGAGCAGTGGGGTAGTAGGTTAGTAACTTATTCTAATGATATAAAGGATAAAAGGTATTTTGTACTATACTGCCAAATTTCCGACTTGTTTATAACATTTTACGGCACAGAAAACCAACTATATTGTGCTAATGTTAGGTAATGGTATTATATATTTTGAATAGATTAATTTAAATATCTGATAAAGGAATTTTTATAGAAATGTCTAGGGCATAAAGCCCTGGCTTTTTCATTTAAAGTTCACAGCATCTTCAAAGACCCTAGTGAACAAAATCTATTGGAATGTTTATTTCCCATTCACCATTTTGTACCCAGATGGTGAAATGTGTTAAAGCATTAGTAAAAATTTTTGATAACTGTGTAATCTATTTACTACTTGAAATGTTGTAAAGCAGCAGTATCCAGTGGAATGTTTTACAATCATGGAAATGTGATTAATATCTCAGCTGTCAAAGGTGGCAGCCACTCACCACAAGCAGCTACTGAACACTTGAGACATAGCTAGTGCAACTTAAAACATAAATTATGTAATTTTAATTTAAGTATAAACTTCAATAGCTATGTGTGGCTAGCAGCTCCAGCATTGGACAGCAGAGAAATTTTGAAATCTTCCTAATTCCTTTTTGATTATTAGTGTGTTTCTGACCCTAAAACTTGATCATGTTAGCACCAAAAGATGACAAAACAATCTTATTTAGGTATATAAGTAAAAAGCCCCAAATACAACATTAATTTGTAGAATGTAGATGATTATTTTAACTACACACGTATGTATGCACACATTTGGCTAACTTGCAATTATTCCAATGTTTGCAGAAAAGTGTATTAATCTGGCTCATTAAGTTAATACATTAAAAAGAAAAATGACCTTGACAAATGATAGTGATAGGTGTTAAAAGTCAACATTAATATTTGTTTTTTAAAAAATCTTAAGTCAGAAATACAAGGCTAACTCTTTAAAAGTCCAACAGATAGCTATCAAAAGTGCATTACAAGCAACTATAAGTGAACCATGCCTAGTGATGAAACGCTCAAAGTAGCTCATTAAAGAAGAAGAAAAATAAATTGCCTGTGATTACCATCATTTTGGCAATGTTTGCCAAGGTTATAATACAAGAAAATGAAATTATGTAGATATTAGAAAGAACCAGATCAAAGGATCATCCTTCACAAATCATATTGCTTCTCAGAAAAGTGAATAATCAGCATGAAAGCCAAGAAAGACAAATTCAGTAATATCCCATCTTAGTTATTTTTTTCTCATTGCTGAGACAAAATACCCAACGCCCAAAATGAAGGAAGGAAAGGTTTATTTAGCTTACAGTTTGTGGAGGTTTCAGTCCATACCTGGTTGGTTCTGAGGCAGAGCGGCACATGGCAGAGGGCAAACTGTTCAGGGCAGCAGAGCACAGCAAAAACAACCAGAAAAAGGGAGGAATGGCTTCAAGCAGCCTCCTTTTTTCCCCTACATTGTAAACAGCCTACCCCCCCGGGGGGGCGTGTAGCTCTCACACAGTCTCCATGCCCTCCTCTTCCACAGGCTCAGGATGTGTACAAATTAAGCACCTTGGCTTCCTGCTGAGTCACTCAGCCAAACCTTTAGACTCCCCAAGTTGACACAATGTATAAACCGTAACAGATATAAAGATAAAAGTATTTGTGAACTAGCCAACTAAAAAATTCTAGAAACACTGAATGTTCAACATTATCATCTCTTCTAAAGAGCTAGTTTTCAAAATAATAAAAACTATGTAAATATATCTTAGATGCAGGGAAAAAATTGATGAACTGTGACACCTATTTATGATTTCTATGAAGCTAGAAAGAGAACTTCCTCAAAAGTTATTAAGGGTATTTACAAAAATCTATACAGTTAACAACAAACCTACTAAGAAAAAATTGACTATTTTCCCTATAAGATCAGAAACAAGATGAGGGTGTCCACTCTCACTACTCCTACCCAGAACTGTCCTGTAAGTGCCAGCCAGGCAATAAGGATATAAAAGACAGAAACTGGAAAGCAAGGGATAAAATTGTCACATTTAACAGCAGCCTATTTATGTAGAAAATGCCAAGAAGCCCATTAAAATTACAAAAAGTAAGTAAAGAAAAGCTCCTAAATCCAGAAAGATTGCACTAGATAAGGTCAGCCCAACAAAAATGTATTTTGTTTTCTCTAACCACCATTTTCCTCGTCTGTAATACAGGAAAAAAAAAATCACTGGATTTTCCCAAAGAGTTTTTTAACAAGAGTTAAATAGTGATTGTATACAAATCATTAGTATAGTTGCTTGTATATTGTAATCTCATTATAAAAGTTTATAGTCATTTCTCTACTAGTGAGTATAGCACAGCAGATATGGATGCACATGGAGTTGATCAAAGAAAGAATTTTGAGATTTATGATCAAAAATCTCAATATGGGGGTCAATGGATCAACTGCCAAAAACAAGTAAGTTCATTTTGGAATTTTTTTTGAGTACTGGGAATCAAACTCAGGACCTTATGCTTGACAGACTGGTGCTTATGCCACTGAGCTACATCCCTGGCCCTCATTTTGAAATTATATTCTGAGGTTTACTGGAAAAAGTGCATGTTAGGCATTTATCAGACCACAGTGTGGTTTTGTGCTCAGTTTTGGATGCTATATTATTTTTTCAGTACTTGGCATTGAACCTAGAACCTTTGCACTGAGCTACATCTTCAGCCCTTTTTTACTTTTTTTTAAATTTTGAGACAGAATTTAAGGTCCTAAGTTGCCCAGACAGGGCTCAAACTTTTGATCCTTCTGCCTTAGCTTCTCAAAGAGTACAAGTGTACATCACCACAGGCCCAACTTTGATGCCTTATTTTGACAGGCACACCAAGAATACTGAGCAGGAAGATAAAAATGTTCGGAAAACTATGCCCTGATCACAACAAGCAGAGCCGATTATAGTGGAAATATAGTGGCTTAATAGCTGTGCAGTGGCAATCCACAAATATATAGACATCTATCATGTGATATGCAGGTTCACATTCTCCAGGGACAAATCCACAACCAGAAGGTAAAAAGTATGTACTTACTTAAATTTAATATTAAAAATAACAATGAAAAACTCCTCTCAAGTGGAACTCTTACTTGTTGTAGTAAAAGGAAGTTAAAATATGATCTCCTATTTATAGATGAGGAGAACTAAGACCGTCATCAAAGAATAAAACAAGATCTCAAAGCCAGCCTACTCATAACTGTGATTTAAATCTTGGCCTTTTGACTCTGTATGAAGACTCGTCACAATTCTGCACCATGTCAGAGACAGGCTAGCCCTGGAGTCTGCAGTCTTTGACTCAAGTTTTGGATCAACTGGCCTGGTCCTCCAGAGTGAGGCTGAAGCCAAACTACAACTGCTTGGGAGAAACTGTGCTGGAGTTAGTCCGCAGCACTAAGTTTAAACACAAAAAGGTGCAGAATCTAATCATCCAACTAGCTAGAGCTCTCCACTGAATGTGGGGTAGGGCGATGGGTGTGAGCAGATGCTGTTGATGTTTTCTGCCAAGTGTTTGAAAACCCACTATGAATATTGATGCCAAGAGCTTGTTTCTGGCTCTTAGAAACAAACAGAAGATGGAACAGCCATTTCCCCCCTCAGTCCAGATACTGTTAGCCAAATGCAGAATCTCAGTCTCATTAAGAAACACGCAGGTACCACACACTTTCCTGTTGTCAAAAGGTGGTTGTTGTTGGGCACTGGGTGCTTCTGAAAGGGTCACACTGACCACAGTACACTGAGGCCCAGACACCAGCCCGCATGTGCCATGGTGCCCTGTCCTGACAGCCAGATCAGCCAATGAATGGATCTTTTAATGATTATTCAATCTCTTCCAACAGAACCTCATTAGCTGCAACCATTGTCACCTTCTATCCTGCCAGTGAATTGGGTTTTCAGTTCAGTAGAAGCTTAGAATTTTCCTACTCGTGCGGGCAGATTAAAGTGCTCAACTAACTCAGGTGTAACCTATTTAATTCACCATCCAGCTAATTACTGCAGATGCAGATAAACCAGGCTAACAGGAAAGAATCCACTTCCTAAAACAAAACACAGAGAAAGAAAGCATGTTTCTCAATACACAGCAAAGGATATGTCAGATGGCAGACATCTTAAAAAAACAAACGAATGCTCCAATGACTTTGAAAATTAGTGAATTCTAAGAGGAAAAAATTATAGCATGGTCTTTGTGTATTTGAGGTCTACTTGGTTCAATTTTGAATGCAATTTAAAGACAGAAGTAAAATCAACTTTTTCAGTCAAGTGAAATTTGAATTCAGCAGGTTCTCATATAATTTTATTTTTAAAACCAGGGATTTTTTAAAATTACAACTGAATAAACTATGGAGACTAGAATCAAGGACAATGTTTTACTATGAACTTTCTGTCCTTCAGAGAGGTTAAATTTGAAATATGAACTTATGTGCAGGTCTTCACTCCAAAGTATATTGATAGGGTATATCTTATTGTGGTAAAAAAGTTATGCTTCAAAGAGAGATAGCTAAAAAAGTCAGACTTCTGTTTTGATAGGTTATTTTTCTCAAAAGGCATATTTAGGAAATAAGTTACTAAAACATATACTTTGAAAATAATAGAGAATTTGAACATTCTTTTAAAGTAGTATTTCATTTACAAAGCTTATAGTCTGAATAAAATTTTTCATCTTGACAAATGATAGCATTCTTAACTATGGGAAAAAATCTCCATACAGCATATTTCCAAATCAGGGGCCAGGGATATAATTCAGTGGGACAGCATATATATGTATGTATATATTTCCAATTCATAAATAATTACTACATAGTAATGTTCTATTCAGGGTATTCCTGCTAACCCATTGCTGCAAGATGTTTTTGAAGATATTTTGCGTTCCCATGATGCAATTTGAAAGCTATTTTGAAAAGTTTAGCCAAGGAGATGAACATGGGCATTAGGAAACAGCTCTAATTGTTTATTCTGTTTATTTTGTGTAACCTCAATGAGTTCCTACCTGTCTGTCAGTTTCAGTGTCCCGCCATTTTGTAACATAGAGCACAGCCAAACAGAAACAAGCCTTGATAAGTTAAAATTCCATAAAAATTACCGGGATACTAGAGCAAGACTATCCAGTAGAATCTGGACTCATCAGCAGACTGCACAGGCCCATTCAGTCTAGACTCCTATATACTGTACAATAAAACACAAGATGGTGCTTGAAATCAGAATTTTGTGGTGCCCACCAAAAAAATGTGTTAAAATAAAAATAGAGTTTTGTTTCTGTAAGGACAAATACAGAAGATTTATCATGTACTTCTCTCTCTTTCTCCCTCTCTCTCTCTCTCTCTCATAACATTTGGAGGCTCCATAGTTATGAAACAGAGGAAGCGTGCTATAAATTCTTTGGTGCAAATTCACATCTAACTTGGAGACATAAATGAGCAACACACTGCCCTGGAGCATGGATGACTCTCAATATATTTCATTTTTTCCTTTAAAATGCTATTTTAATATTCCACAAAACATGTTTAGGAAATTCTTGTTCAGTCGCTTAGTGCCCAGTATCGTATGGACCACCTTTACACAGTCTTTATATAGACCACCTGAGGAAATTCTAAGAAGAAAACTTTTCAAAGTTGCTATGCTGATCATTTTGCCTGTGTTTTGTTTGCATGATGATTCAAGGGAAAGGAAATACAAGCAAGAAAAGAAATCTATATCAAAATCTAAACACTTCTTGCCATTATATATGCTGGTTTTTTTTCATTATAAGCAATCAGAACTCTATAAAAACAGATTTGAGCAAATGAGAACACATAGTGTTTCACATAGCTTAGACATTGAAAGACAGATTGAGCTTTAGGCCTCACTAAGGCCACAAGTATAAACGTTTGGGCCAAGGCTTTTGTTTTCCCTCTATGTTGGCTTTATTCTCTGTTAGGATTCTCTTCTCTAACAGTCTCTGGCAGATGCAAGCTTGTACGCATCCCTTCAGTAGCTCCAGAAGAAAGGCCATCATTCTCAAAGTCCTAGCAAAGTCTAAGACCTGACTTGCAGAGAACCAACTTGAATCCCCCACCCATCCATGAATCAATTTCTGTAGCCAAATGGATCAACTAGGAGAAGTGGTTTTTGAAAAGGAAACTTCTGTTGCTTATTACCAGAAGGAGGTAAAATACATGGTAAGTAAACAAAACAAATTAGTATCCACTATATCTACCCCAAAAAAGTTTGCCTGTGTGCTGGTCTTTGGTGTACATAGGACCCTGGATAATACATTATTCAGTAAGTCTCTCCACCCCATGATACTCTCCTGAGTGCAGGGCTGTTCTCACAGACCACCACGAGAGGAGAAGTTTTCCTAGGAATACAGACAACATTAAAGGTAGCCATGCCTCTTCTTCTAGACTTAGATGGTGAAAACTGGATGTTTGCTAGAACACTCAGGCCCTGAGTCATGATTTCCATCTGGTGTGAGCCACGCTTCAGAAACACTTGGTAGAGAGAACTGATCTCATTGTCAAAAGAAGTAGCCAGTCGACAAATGTCATTTTTTGGATAATCTGCTCTTAAACCGAATATGAACTTATGCATAAGACATACTCTTTCCATTAAGTTCCAGGACTGGTTCCAAGGGGGAGGAAATAATGCTGTATAGTAAGAAGAAAGTAGAATTTGGAACAAAATATATCTTTATCCTGTCATCTAACAGATATTTACTGAGCACTTAAAAGATGCCAGGTTTCACTGTATGTGCTAAGGATACATCAGGGAACAAAATACAAAAAGACTTGTCCTCATCCGGTGCGCATTCTGGTGAAACTTACGTGCAACTTTTAGGTCACTGACTTACTAGCAAGTAAACTTGAATTTTTATCCTCTGTAAGGAGGAGATGATAACCCCTGCCTTAGAGATGTGCAGAAAGAATGACATGGGATGACACACACCACCTAGGACATAGCAAACATACCGTAAATGGTCACTGTTGTAACTATTGTCCCAATTTATACAAATGGTTGAATATCCACAAAAGAACAACGGCAATGATTTTGCAAAAATCATTTCATAAAATTAGGTATAAAAAAATCAAAAATGAATTTTCCCAGTAGATAAAACAATGGTCAGTAGGTTTCCTTGCATAATTGATAGTAAAAATGATACACAGAAACAAACAATGCAGAGTATCCATCCATCAATATTTCTGGAACCTGCACTCCTCAGATCCTCTAAGCTCTGCTCAGTCCCACCACTCTTTGTTCTGCAATTTCTAGACAGTAAATAAAATGTTATTTTTGTTCTACCTTGATGTTCACATCAGGAGTGATCAGAGAACTCTAGCTTTAAGAATGTGGTGAGTTTAAAAATATTAAAATGAGAGAGCAAGAGAGAGAGAGGATATCACAAGGAAACTGGTTTTCATGGGCACATAACCCCGGCAATAGAACAATAATAGCTGTTAAATACTAGCCTAATCCTACAAGTGAACAGATTATTGAAAATTTCGAAGTGGCAGCTTTGATTTGAAGATTCACCTCATTGACTATCTAATTCATTCCTAATGACATAATCATTGGTGAAGAGTAAATGCAATTCAGAGGGTCAGAACTCTCCTATTAGTCATTAGCTTTTATATCCAGAGTGCTGTTTCACTACTGAGCCTTGTATTTTATTATTTAAAAGAAGTATCCCCATTCCAAGGTGATCATTATTAAAGTGTTATTGAAGTGTTGGTTGCCATGAACTGCACATGATTTTTGTAGCACAAATAAAAAGCTGCTTGAAATACACACAACATACATCTAAATCTGTATCACTGCAAAAAATTTTTCACAAATAAAACTCAGCTAGAGATAAATTAATTACCTTATTAAGTTCCACAAGGAAAACAAATGTTAGATACCCTGCTGCATTGTTTGTGGTAAGCAATCAATATTTTACTGTCTAACCATATTTAACTTTACGTGTATATCTAAATCCCTTCCTACTAGGAATTCTAATACAATACTCTAAGCATAACTCATGGCCACATTCAGGTGAATTAAAGATTCCCTGAAATACACCACATGAAGAAAGTCGTATTTCATCTGCATCTGTTCCTCTTATTCATTACCAAATCCTTCAAACCCCAATTCTCTCTACGGTTCTTTATTAATTTAAACAAAATATGTTCAACTTGGACTTTTCTAGCAAGGCATAAATGTGTACACTTACTCTATCATAGACCATTATTAAATAATGAAAAATTTTATGGTAATTATATCTAAATAAGTCTCTAAACAGTTTAGAGACTTATTTAGAAATTGTTCTTGCTTGTACTTAGACTCCTTTAAAAGGTTTTGCTTATAGATTCAATTGCCTTTAGTTCAAATTTTGTTCTTCTTCCTACATTCTCAAGATGGATAGGACAGGCTTATAGTGTTTAGGTTTGCAAACAGTTAATCTGAAAGCCTTTTAAATATGCAAGAGAAATGGTTGAGTAGTAAAGTCAAGACCTCTTTAGCCATGGATGAAAATGTCTTCATGCTTACCATTTGTTAGGGGGGGTCATTTAAAATTTGTTATAAATGCCTCTATACTGTGCTTGAAAATCCAGTTGAGGAGTTAATGCTTAAAAATGACTAGTGGTGAAATACAGAAAATATGGGTGATGATTATGGTGGATTAATTAATGGTCACCTTGTAACACCCAGCTGAACTGAATCTGTGGTACTGGGTGTGGAAGGCCCACCTGAAGATTGTTGCTGCAAGTATAAACAGGAAAACTGGAGGAGAAGATGGAATGCTGTTGACTCTCCTGGAGAAGTCTGTCACGCTGGTTTTCCTGATATGAACTCAGTAGTTTTCACTGTTGGAGGAGCTCAGGAACTTGCTGTTGCTGAGGATGGCTGTTGAACATTTTTTCATAGAGTTCTTGGCCATTTGCACTTCTTTTAAAATATCTGTTCAAGATGTATCTGTTCATTTGCCTATTTATTGACTCGGTGATTTGTGCATGGTTTTTTGTATATATGTTGTTTTCTGCATTCTTTATGTATTCTAGATATTAAAACTCTGTCAGATAAAAAGGTATATTGTCTCCCCTTCTGTAGGCTTTATCTTATTTTGAGTTGATACAAGCTACTTATGACAAATCCACAGCAAACATGATACTAAATGGAGAAAAGCTAAAAGCATTTCCTCTGAAACCAGGAATAAGACAAAGTGTTCACTCTTACCACTCCTGTTCAATATAGTACTAGAAAGTTTAGCCAGAGCAATCAAGCAAGAGAAAGAAATAAAAAGAATTTGAGTTGGAAAGGAAGAGTCAAACTACCCTTATTTCCAAATGATTTGCTCCTTTACATAGAAGACCCAAGATCCCACCAAGACTCTTATAATAGTAAACAAATTAAGTAAAGCAGCAGTATACAAAATCAGTACACAGAAATTAATAGCACTATTTCTGTACACCAAAAATGAACCTACTGAAAGAAATTAGGAAAGCAATCCCAGTTGCAATAGTGAGATTTTCAGAAAAGTAAATGTCTAGGAATTAAGCTAAGCAAAGAAATGAAAGACAAAAACTATAGTACTCTAACAAAAAGAGATTGAAGAAGACATTAGAACATGGAAAGACACCCCCTGCTGCTTCTTTGTCAATTGTTGCCTTCCTTGTAGAGAAACTTTTTATTATGATGTAATTAACGTTTAAATTGAATAAATGTTTCCATCTACACGTCCATATAACTACTACTTCCCTTTCTCAAAATTTCAAAGTTGAACATTCTCTTAGAGAAGATTTCTCAGTAAAATCTAAACTACATACCAATATTGGGTCTTTCCAAGAATTGTCAACAAAACCTCAGAGAAATTCAATGAGTCAATGTTTTCGTTGTGGCCATTTGGACTGTGCCAAAGAAATGAAGCATTTCAATCTAAAGGAGTTCAGTGGGCTCAATACCTCAGTATGAATGAATTTATTAATGCAATCACATTCGTAAAAACATACAAGTTATTTGATAGATGAGTAGGATAGCTCTGAGCAATACCATCATATAATATTAATGATAATATTTTGTAACCCTCAGAGGCAAAGACTAGTCCATTTATCAATGGAAAGCCCTTTTGCAGATTTTTCCCAAAGGCATAACATTCTCAATTTAGTGCTTTTTCAAAAAAAATTAAATAAAGATGTTTGCATTGGAGAGGTTAAGGAGAAATGTGGAAGTTTGCCAGGACAGGAAGTTACTGCTGCTTTGTTTTTCTGTTTTTTTTTTTGGGGGGGGGGTTGCAGGGGAGGGTTCCTCCTCATGCTTAATAAAACACAAGTACAGATAATGCCAAAAAGTCTTCAGAAATAATTCAGCCTTGATCCCAACCTAGGCATTGCTCATGAAGATCAGATTTTTATAATTTAAAAATAACTGCAACATATGTGAAACTCAGTTCTTCTGAAATCTCAACTATCTAAAGTTCTTAGAACAGAACTGACTCATCAGCACTATCTCATGGCATTGGAAAGGATTTCTCGGTCTTTCATCTTTTATTTACAGAAAATATTTGTTTTCTATTGCTTCAGCAACGAAGGTCACAGCTATAGGAAAACGCATTGCTTAAGTTGGAGTCTCTCCCTATTCTTTTACCACAAAAATCCTCTCACAACTGACCATATTTGATGGACTTCTCATAATACACCTCACACTATAATTCTACTGTTTTTTCTATAAACTTCCTACTCTATAAGGAATGGCAATACTTAATATTCCCTTACTTTAAATAGATACAATTAACTTTGACCCTTTGTGTCATTCTGACTACTTTAATCCCACTTTGGCAATAAATGAGGCCCAGATAATCTCTAAAATTTCCAGATTAACCCCCTCAAAAAAGTCCAGGTAGGTTTTAAACAAATTAAAATGAGAAATTTAAAATGAGATGCAGCTCATTTTAATCATTTTCACTGAGTGCAATAAAATAATGTCACACCACAATCAAAATTGTATTGCTAGAGTATCACTTGGAGGTTCCACTTAAATTCCCAAAGATCTCTGAGGAGTTCTTATCTACAAAGGCTCAGAAGCTACTCAAACACGAATTTGTACATTGTAATGATGTGAAGGCTCGGTAGTATGAAAGCCTAGCTTCTTTGCGGTAAGCTGTGCAAAAGCTACATTTGTAAAACAAAAATTGTTTGCCATAAAAGGAAACAGTCAGTGAAAGAGATTTTGGCAATAAAAATGTGATTACTTTAACAAATTCCTTAGAAACTATAAAACAAAAAGAAGTGTAACTCTTCAGAAGTGTGAGGCAAATGACAAAAAGTAATCAGAGGACTAATTGAGAAGGTCACTGAATGAAATATAAAAAGAAATTAAGAAAACAATTGGACTCTAATTTCCAGAGCTGAAAAAGACAGAGGCCATAAGATTGAAGGCAACCACAACCTGCCTAACAGAATGACTTGGGAAAACTTACCTAGTGAGAACTTAATGAAATTTCAGGTCAGAGGGCATAATATGAAGATCCAAAACTTGTCTCTAAAAAGGCACATATTACCTATCGATGAAGAAAAAGTATAAGTCTGCAGCCTTCTCCTCAGCATTAGCTGCTAGAAAACAATGGGGTAATACTGTACTTTAAAGTTATGAGCATAAATTATTTTGAACCTAGAATTTTATTTCAGGCTAAGTAAGTAAAAAATAAATGCATGTTTTAGACAAAACCTTATCTCCATTAATCCTTTGTAAGAAAGTAATTTAAGACTGTAGATAGAAACACAAGAAGCAAGGCATGGAAGCCAAGAAGCACTGCTTTTAAGGCAAGGATTCAATGAATACACATCCGAGGAGGAGAACTAGACATAGTAGCTCCAAAATAGAATGGAAAGTGAGGAAGATCCAAGAAAAATATCTCCCAAAAAAGAAAGTATTTCCTATTGCATCCATTTTAAAATAAAGAAGCAGGCTGAGTTTAGCAATTAAATTCAAACATATGTTTATTTTGTCATGGTGGGGAAAGGGAAAAAATGTCAAATAGAAACTCCAAGAAAAATTAGTTGTATAAGAAAAACATGATTCAAATACAAAGCAAGTAAAATACAGTGTGATTTTGAGCAATTAAACAAGGTGAGGACATTAAGGTAGAGGGAAAATTGGTGTAGTGAATAATCTGGTATTCCACCTAGATTCCAACCCCCAGGCTCACTCCCCCATCCCCTGGTGCAATACAGTGTGGACTGTTCACATCTTTTTTAACTTTGTTCTTGATGCCCTCAAGCTCAGGAAACTGTCTTGTCCACGGTTTTGCTCTCTGTGGGACTGTTTGCAGCCTTGTACGACAGCTTCTCCCTTTCACCAATCTGCCCTTTCACTTTCTTGCAATCTCTCCTCCCCCTCGATTCTTTTCAATCTTTCCTTTTTCACTTCTTTGTAAGTGAATTTCCCAAGAGCAAGCATTCTCCACCCAATTCTGCATCTCAGATTCTGTTTTCAGGGAACCCAATTTAAGGCACATGAGGGGCAAGAGGTATGGACCTTCTGAAAACTGCACAGTCTCTCCCTACGACTGGGCATAGGTTCCATGTGGACAGACAGAAAGTGAAAATTAAAACACATATGTGAAGGCCAGAGAGTGAAGAGACCTAAATGCCACTGGAGAGAAGTTGCACCAAAGTCTAAGGGACATGATCCTGATCAGTTACCTTCTCCAAACCTCAATGTCCCTCATGAAAGCCCTGGGCTCTCACTGAAAGAAGTGAGATGGTGTCTTCAAAAATGCTTTGTGGTGAGATTCAGATGTAAAGATTATTAATAGACTTTAGTCTGAGATGTTTGTATGTGACTGAAGCCCTGATGAGAAGATTAACTCTGAGTTTATTTCCAACATGAACTAAGAGTGCTTCATCCTACGAGAAAGGGAACCAGATGCACAGCTAATCTGAGCATAGCGGTTCCTGGAGGAGGAGGTGAGTCTGAATTAAAAGCTTCCTATGGATTCGTCCATCCTACCACAACTTCCCTCTACCCTAACTTCTATGACATCATCGGAGTTTGTGGTGAAGGGGATGGGAGGTAGGCGGGGAAAGGCAGAAGAATCACGGAGAAAGAGCTGTGACTGAAAGCAAGAAGGACTGTTGCAGCGTAGCTCGTTAAGACAGTGGTACGACTGGCCCTACTTCATGGTATGACCCAGAATTGGGGAAGAGATGCTCCATCTGCTTTTGCCAAGAGTAGGATATGGCACTGGAACCCTGAGAACTACAAAAAGTGACACGAGGTTGCCACCTAAGGAACTCCACACACACGGCAACATCAGTGATGTTTGGCAAAGAGGGGGAGCTGATGGTGCTTGGCAAAGCCAAGGGGTAGTGGGCCCTGGGGATGGCGAGCTGTTCAAAAGCAACAGGCCCGAGCAGGAGGAAGCCAGATAGCTGAGTAAGAAAATGGGGCACATGCAGTCCTGGAGAGAAGCCATACAAGACTCCCAAAAAGTAGTAACCGATCTTTTTCCACAGGTAGAGGTCTTAGAGTTTAGATGAGAAGAGAACGAGAGAAATATGCATTGTTACTATTAATATCATATCATTTCAAGCAAAGTTTGTACAGCCTGGGAAAGCACAACAATAATTGTAATTTACTAAATAATAATCTATAAGAAAAATGTCTATTTCTTCTTCACTATTGCTTTGTCTAACTCCCTGTAAATAGGTGCAGAATAAATGCTAAGTAAATAAATAAACACATGACTCCTTCATCCCATCATGCTTTTCTGAAATTAGAACATAAAAGATATTATGTTGAGGCTTCAAGTGGCCCATCAGATTTACTACTAAAAAATGACTAGTGAGTGAAAGTCTAAAAATTCTGGAATGCTCCAAAGGCACTCAAAGTTCCATGGATATCATCTGTAAATGTAAGTTAAAACACCTCTGGAATTGATGATATTTTCCATCTGCAACATCTCCTTGGGGTGGTAAATGTCATATGTTCCTATCCCCTGGGTAAGCAGCATATCCTTTCCCTACGTCTGTCTGTCTAAAATTCTAAAGACTGTTATTTGTCATCAACTGTTTCTTTCCACAAGGCATAAGCAGGCTACTCGAATTTGCTAATCATTCGGAATGTGTCCTAAGCTGCATTAAAACTTGAGTCAGTTTCTCTTGCTCAGCTGTAGTGATTTTCTGACATGGTACTTCCTTCTTACTGACCTAGCTCATCACAATGTGCTTTCACCTGAGTCATTAACAATATAAATCACAATAAGCAAACTCTTACAGTCTAGCTGTATTCCCTCCAGAGCCAGAGGACACACTGAATTACTTCTTTCTCTGTAGTAATTAAAATCTTTAACTGTCATAAGTAGAATTTCTGCCAAATAGATCGCATCCATATACATCTTGGCTGGATCCTAGAGCTCATTCCTGAACCCTCTTTTCAGAAAGCCCAGTTTTCAAATAAACAAAAGTTTGAAGGATTTTGTTTGCTTTGTTTTGTTTTTTGAATGGATAGGGGGAAATTTCCAAAAAATTATATAAACCAAAAATATTTTTTAAATAAAACTTTCTACATCTTTTCTCTCTTTAATTGAGAAGGGTCCTATTTTTCCCTCCCCTTTCCCACCCACATCTTGGCAAGAACATTCTAATTGATTTCATCCAATAAACATGACTCAATGCATTTTTCTTATCAGATATTTTTTTCTCCTGCTAACTTTCCTTAAATATGGAATGATACTAGTGTCCTCAACTGTAACGTGATCTATTCCTCTGGCCTCCTATAAATTGTTTTTCATTTGCTTCTCTCTTTCTTAGGCCCTATAGAAACAGATTATACTCTAAGATATTTTATAGCTAAAACCTCCAAGAAGACCTTTTACAACTTGTTAATGGAACAAAGAACGTCCAGGTAACAGTATTCCAGGTGTTATAACAAATACTTGCCACTGCATTGGTTGAAGCCATCAGTGTTGCTTCACAGGAATCTAGGAAGCCTTTGTGTTTCATAAATCTTTAAAATATTTCAGGACCTTTTGCATGAGCCAGAGAGACTCTTAGCATGTTCAGTGTCAGTAACAATGAAGACTGACATGACATCTTAAGCAATCTAACATCTTGTGGGGGAGACCAAGCCTGCTTTTCATTGAAGAGCTACTAAAAATAAGATTTCATCACCTCTCCCCCCCAACACACACACACACATACACACACATCACCACCACCATAGACAATTTATTAACCTTTAGGGATCATTTCTGTCTTTTTCTTTGACAGAGATACTATAACTACACTTAAAGCATAATGGAAAGTTAGCTTTCAGTCTACTTATGCTGAATGGACATAAAACATAAATTAATTGAACATATTGTGCATTATGGGTGAATTCACTCAGAATATTTGATAATGGAAGACCTTGCTTGGTGACAGCTTTTTATTGGCAAACTAGATAAGTTCTTATCAAAGGAACTTGGCCTTATTAAGACTCGTTTTTCTTCTTCCAGTTACTCAAGCCAAATCTTTCCAAGTCATCCTTGATTCCTCTTTCTTTCACATCCAACATCCAACTATTAGCAAATCCTGACAAGCTTAATTTAATGTAGCCAGACTCCAGCAACTCACCACTTCAACAGCCACTGCCTGATCCGAGTCTCCAAGTTGGTCTTCCAGCTTCTTCCCTTATTTTTCTCTAATCTACTCTCCACTAAAAGTCAGAATAATCTTTTAGAAGCATATGTCATATCATGTCACTCCTCTACCTTAAGCTCACTGGTGGCCTCTATCTCACAAGAGTCAAAGCCAAACACCTTCCCATGGCCTAGGAGTTCCTTCATGCCCTAGGTCCCCACTACCTTTTGGACCTCATCTCCTACCACCCTTTCCCTCATTTACTCAAATCTAACAACACTGACTCCCTTCCTACTAGTAATATATGCTATGCCTTCACCTCCTTTCTTTGCTTCAAGCTCTTTTCCCTTAATGCACATTTGGCCTAGAATAAATTTCCATAACATATCTATATGATTGGTTCACTTATTTCACAACTCTGTTCTAATAAAAGCTTATCGGAGAGGTTTGGCCATGGTATAGAGAGGAGTACAGGTATGGATCTCATTTATGTGTTACCTCAGATTCATCCTATTGCATTTGTCCTCAGGCATTAAACACTGCCCTCCTTCTCAGATGGAGCAGCCTCTAGCAAATACAGTTAAGGCCCTACGATTCTTGTGTTCAAACCCTGACCGCCACAGCCATCTCTTTATCTCTTACCTGGGCTGACTGACATGACTTTACCAGCAGGGAAAAGGCAAGCCCTCCGCAGCTCTGAAATCCAGGCCCAAGCCAAGTGGACCTGTAAAGGCTCTGGGCCAGTAGCATCCCAGAGAGTCCAGGTAATACAAACCAGAACTGCAACACCCTTACAGGTGAGCACTGATCAGTGAGAAGCAAGAGGTGGAAAGAGACCAACACAGATTCTCCTTTCCTTGGGCCAACACAGTTTTAAAGCACCAAGGTCCATATGGCCTTTCTGAAAACGCTTTTAATAACCAGATGCTATGATTTAGATCTGGAGTGTGCCCTTAATCATTTGGTCCCCAACCTGTTGAGAGGTAGGAGACATTTTAAGAGGCGGGGCTTAGTGAATCGAAGTTAGTGCATTAGGGCATGCCCTTGGAAAGTATACTGGCATCTCTCTCCCTACCTGGATACCTCCATCCATCCTTCCCTTCCTCCCTCCCATTCCTAGCCACCGTGAGGCAAGCAGCATCGGCCAGAGCCTCCTCCCTGTCATGACGTACTGCTTTGCCATGGGCCCCAAAACAACAGAGCCAACCCACTGTAAGCGGAACCCCTGAAACCATGAGCCAAAATAAATTATCCTTCCTTTTAAATTGTTTTTCAAGTACAATATTTTGTCACAGAGGCAGAAAGCTAAAGCACCCAGCAATCAGCTATTACTTCTTAGGTTGTGGCCAATTAAAAAGTGCATTGTCTTTTGCATTCCTGATTTCCCTGCTTTCTCTCACTTTCGATGGCTTGGGACTGCATCTCCAAAAACTTTTCAGGTGTAAGTTTTGTCTCAGGCTCTGTGTTCCAGGAAATCTGTAAGAGCAGTCTTCCAAATCCTAGCTAAAGTAACTCCATCCTGTAGTTGGCTGGTAGTTGGCCAGTGCGCCCTCACTAGTACTGAAGTGTGTGGCAGACTGCAGTATAACAAGGTCGTCTACCACTGCAGTTTCATAATGCTGGCTGAGACCACTGGAGTTCGCAGTATGGTCAGGATGGGAGTGGAATACACATAACTTTCTCCAAGGACCAAGGATCTTGTTTTCTAAACCTAGCCAGGATAATTTTGCCTTATGATTGTTTTAGCCGTTCATAAGTAATTGTGCTATTCATAGGGCTGGATTTATATGCCATTTTGCTTTTCAATTCCCATATAGTTCATATATGTTTTGTTCCTCTTCTTCTTGGTTACTCTAGGGCTTTACAGTCAACATTTTTCAAACTCTCTTTAGGATTCATAGTAAATTCCAGCAAAACATAGAAGTAGTGAGCCTGTACAGTCTGTTCTTCTCTTTTCCTCATACATATTGCATCTGTGTTAAAAATGTATACCTCAAAAACATAAATGATACATTTTTAAAAAGCATGATAAAAAAACTAATTTGTGGCTTTGTAAAGTATTCTGGAATTGCTTCAGACAATATGTTCTGTCTCTTTATGTAATGTAAAGCTCCTTTAGATCAGACAGGTCTTTTATTTCATGGATTTTCCTGGAAAACTACATTTGTTTCTTATTTTATTCCAGCCTCCAATCTTTCTCCCTTGTAATCCTCCCAAACTTCTATCATCACAACTATTTTCTCAGGGCAGTGGTCACTGAAGCCAGAGTGCAAATGTCCAAGGAATGTGCAAGGTGATTTCTTGAGAGTACAGAAAAGAAAAAACAAAATACATATATATAAATATATACATATGAGGCAGTGGTACAAGGTTAATTAAATTAATACATAGATTTATGCTGTCATATTCACTTGCCCTATATGTACACATGTTAAGAGTAAATAAGATGCCTGAGGTCTTGAAACACAGAGATGACCAAGACTTCGTCATGTCTCTTGCACATTCAGTGAATTGCATTTTAGGATGTCCAGGTAAAAGTGAAAGTACAAACTACATAACTGGATTTTGACTAAACTAACCCAGGAAAAAAAGCACCAAACATGTAAACTTTCTTTTTAACAGTAAAAGCTAATGGCAGTGGACTACTACAGAAATACTAATTCTTTGAGCACGTTAAAACAATACATGCAAAGCAATATAGTACAAGCCAGAATGAATACTTTTGTCAGTGAACACAGGATTTTTAAAGTCAGGCTAAAACTCTTCCAATAACACTGAGTAGAACTTGAACCCATTTTCATTAGCTGCATAAAAAACATTCTTAAAATTTTGAAAACAGAACCAGGAATTAGAGCAAATTCTACACTGTTACAAAGTTGGTATGGTAATTTCAATGAGAATGAGAGTACTGGTTGTTTTTGTTGTTGTTTTGGGGTTTGGGGGTAAGGGTTTGTTTTGGGTTTCTTTTATTTTATTTTTTGGTTTTCTGGTTTACTGAGACAAGATCTCATTATGTAATTCAGGCTGGCCTTGAACCCACTATGTAGGTCAGGCTGGCCTGAAACTCTCAGCAATCCTCCTGACTGAGCCTCCTGAGTGCTAGAATTATAGGCAGATACCACCACACCAGGTTTGGTATTTCTTTTTAACCAAAACTCAGTAAATGGTTTTCACTGAGTAGTTTCTTCAAAATTGAAAAACATTTTTTTCAAGCTAACAAAAGTAACATTATATAGATAAGTTATATTATCAACAGTAACTAATTCTGTAATGGTAAAACTGATAAATAACAGAGTAACTCCTTTGACAAATTTTACAAAGAATTTTGGCTAAGGTTCCTGAGATCACAAGTGACATTCGATCATCCTGCTAATACATACAGGCAAGAAATTTTCAGATAAGGAGTTGGAGCCAAAATGCTACTGATGCCATCAGTTTAGTTAATTTTATTTTTCAAAAAACCTTTAAAATATTGTGGACTCTAAATTGAGATAGAACTAACCATGGCCATATTTTCTTCCGCACAGATTTGATTCAGACAGTCATCTTGCACATGCGTAAGTACTCAAAAGAGCTACCACATATATTTACAAAAAGATAAGTGTTCCAAATATGCTAACCTTTCCTGTGATGAAAACTGAGCTGTCCATACCATGCTACCTCTCAAGTATTTTTTTCAAAATAACAATAATGTAAACAAACACAATCTGTCCACAGGCTACCAACAGAGAGCGTTGGAAAGATATGTAAAAGGATTTCTGTTGTTATGTGAGTTGAACTCCAAAACAAGGTAAGATCATTTATTATCTATTTAAATGAAAACATAAAACTCATACTAGTACATTCTAAGAACTTAAAAATGGGATTTTTTTAACCAGTTTATTCTTCTTCCAAATCAAAGAATTTCGTGAAATTTGAACCCATTTTAATGCCAGTTAAAAAGCAGTATCATTGCTTACTGGTTTGCAGGAACTACTGATTGACAGCTATTAGACAAATTTTAACAAAAGGCTTTCTATAATTGGCAATGAGGATTTAGTTAAAACAGCCAGTAAGGAAATTCTTCCATCTGGATTTATGTGTCTTTGTGAGATACAATTTTTCAGTTGGAAAAAGCAATACAACAAAATATTGGAAAAACTAGATTAAGGACACATATTTAGATGGCTGCATGACAAATTTTTAAACCAAAATTTTCAAAAGTAGTGAAACATACTCAAACATAACAATTTTAATGAAAGCAAAATGTACCATTAAGACTTAAGATAAAATGATTTCATTATTAGCTCAAATTTGGGGGTTATATTTAGTTTTATATAGGTCTTACTAACATATTGCTAAGGTAGTTGGTCTATAATTTGCAAATAAATAAATATGCATACACTGTGAGGATGTGCATGCAAATGATTTCTACTAATGGGAAAATGCAAACAAAACCTTTGGGAAAGCTAAGTGTCCTAAAGCAGTGCTAATCACAGAACGTTCTGCGAACCCACAGCACCCATTTGACACATGAGATTGTTGGAAATGCACAATCTGGGGCTCTGCCCCAAACCTACTGCATCAGAATATATCTCAGAGAAGGAGACAGGGATACAGGTTTTCACAAGATCTTCAAGCGATTCTCTGATAAACTTTGAAAAATACTTGGTGAGATTCAGATGTGGTCCAGATACTTGTCTTTGAAAGCTGCCTGCTGCTTATGAAGTTAAAACCAACTTTCTCAGCACATCATTTAAAGATTCCCCACATACAACCACACCTCCATTATCAACCTGTTTCCATGATTCTCTAACAAGCTGTTACCTTAAATATTTTTACCTCCTTCTGTCCCTCTTATTAATGCTCTTTTCTTCACCTGGAATTCCTTCCCAATGCTTGTATATCCCTTAAACAAAATCTCTCCACCTTTGATGCTTGCCTTACAAGAACTGTACTTATTCTAAAAAGTCTTATATGATATTAAAAAAGAAAAACCTTACCTACAAATTTTTTAATACCCGGAGTATCTTGTATGTTCATTTCCACCTGGCACTTAACACCCAGTATATTGCATCATGCATTATAGTCACCTGGGCGCTCATCAAATTCCTTCCACAGTTCGCACTATTGTTGAGAAAGGGACTACGTTAATCTCCCTTGATCCCCTAGTTGAGCACAGAAGGCCTGATAGATACAATATTGAAATAAAGTCCCACAACTCAGTGCCGTCCACAGTCTGCTTCCTTTATCACTCTACTGAGGACAGTATCTCACTGTGAGGAATAGAATTTCCTGTGGACTTTTCATATATTCGGGTCACTTACTCATTTTCTCTTCCCTCCTTGCATTTCTGAATTGGATAAATTCTGCTGTTTATTTAGTCATGATTGATGGTTCAACACTAGGGAGCAAATGAGTTTTTTAAATAGTTAAAATGTTTGAGGGCTTTCCAGTGCCAGACATTGTACAAAGGGCTGTAAATGATTATTTCATTCATTCCCAACCAAAGCTCTATTTGGTGGGCGTTTTACCATTCTTATTTACCAGATGAGGAAACCAAGGAACAGAAAGGGGCAGAGAGTGGTAGGGCCAGGTGCAATCCAGGTTGGCTAGCTACATAGCTTACATGACTCATCTCTACATTACCCTGCTAATAACAGAAGATAATAGTACTTCTGGGCCAGTCTTATGTGAAATCCAAGTTATAGGCACATGAAAACTCCCTCATAGGCACATGAAAAATCACATGCATTACAGTCAATCTTGACTGAATATAAAAACTATGCTTTAATATGTACATTCAATTTAAATCTAGATCAAAGGAATCTAAATTACTCTTCATTTGGGCTATAATCTTATATTCCAAAGCTTAAGTGCTTATAAGAAAGCTTTATCTAATTTAAGATTATAGCTCAAATGCAAGCACGGAGGTAGTACTTCCTTTCCTCTGAAGTCATCAGTACAGAGGGTTCTATTCTCTCATACTAAACTGTCATAGAACTTGAACTACTAGGCAATCACTATCTTTTCTTTATAAGAAAAAAAGCCTTTGAAATATGTAACATAACCTCTGAAAAATACAATTATCATCCCTAAGAAATAAGCCATTTTTTCCTGACAAAAATGATGGGCAATTGATCTATAGTTCTTTTCTTTCTCAAAAAAATTATTGTATATTGTGTAATGATCATTATAATTAAAAATTAAGATGGTTTGCAATAATTCCACCATTATTTGATTCAAAATCTTTATAAAATATTGGCATTTCCTAACATTTATTTTTCCTGTCTATGTTCCATTTAAGGCCAAATTTTCAAACCCAGCTGCCAAATTACACATATAATTACTGCATTTGCGCACAAAAATGTGATAATTGCTTACACAATTTCAGAGGCCAGCTTGAGGCTCCTTTCCAAATTTGTTTTACATGTACAGTGCGGTGTATGTAGTTTTATATAAAAAAATGGGGGAAGTAGATTTCATGGTTCATCTGGGTGATGTGTGAAAATGGGTATAAAATAAAGCCTTTCAAAAAATGCCTGGGCCTGCCTTGATGTTTTCTCCCAATAGACAGTTATTAAAGTCTTGCAGAGTAATTTAAACTTCAGCAGGTATTGGAGTAGTGGCGATGACCAGAGGTGATGTCTGGTATAGTGCCACAAACAGTACAAGTGTCCATTTTGTGGTTGGCTGACATATCATGCAGAACTATGAACTGTTCTTACCAGCCTGGATAAGAAAAACTGAATGTTACTTAAGAATCACACTTGCACAGCCAACCAATGTGACACCAATCAACAGGGCAGGATGGTTGAGCCCTGTGACTGGGAATTTATCTTTCCAATTTTGCCTAATAGTTGGTATTGCTATTTCACCTTGGACATAGCTCAAAATGGGTTCTAGTAGGTTTGATTCAGAGAAAGAAGAAAGAAAGAAAGAAAGAAAGAAAGAAAGTAAGAAAGAAAGAAAGAAAGGAAGGAAGAAAGGAAGGAAGGAAGGAAGAAGGAAGGAAGGAAGGAAGGAAGGAAGGAAGGAAGGAAGGAAGGAAGGAAGGAAGGAAGAAGAAAACACAGGACCTAGTTATACACATTAATGAGATGATCTAAGGTACTTTTATTCTTGCTCAAATAGGGTAAAAAATTGTGACCATGGAATCTGAGCGGTGGGGCATTTCCACCCGATCCGGCTGAGACTGGGACCTCACTCCAGGGACAAAGGCCCACCGACACCGACATCTAAGCAGTGCTGCCTTTCATGCTCCGTGCCAGCTGGGTGACTCAGACCTTTCTCCAGCAATGGAGGCTGACCTGCGAGGACACATGAGCGGCGACACCCTTCTCCTCTGAACCAGAGACAAAGGCGGACTCGCGCAGACATCTGGGCGGTGCAGCATTTCCTGCCTGTGCTCCAACTGTGTGACTAGGACCTTCACCCAAAGACAAAGGCAGACTCGACCAGACACCTGGGCGATGCAGTGCTTCCTGCCCAAGCCCCAGCTGTGCCAGTGGGACCTTTAACCAGAGACAAAGGCAGACTCGCGCAGACACCTGGGCAGCGGGCGTTTCACCACCTGCCTCCCGGCTCTGCGACTAGGACCTTTCTCCAGCGACCTGCGACACCACATGAGCAGCGCAACCCTTCTCCTCTGGTAAGCTCCACACCTTAGAGTTAGGAAGGAAATCCAACTGGGAGGGCCTATCCCTGCTGGTGGTTGAGACCTGCAGAGTGGAATCAGCCTCAGGCTCTGGGGTCCTCGAGGTCGGGAGGAGAGCCCTGCTACCCCCTGACTAGCTATCTGAGGAACCCAAAACAGAAGCTGCTGCCTAACCACCATAGGCTTCAGGGCTGAGACCCACATGCTTCCCTTCCACACACTGGACACTCTGGTAGCAAAGCCCAGCATTCTTCCACTATAGCAGCTGTGGTCTGAGTCAAGCACCCCAGCATTTGCCTGGGGTGACTGGGCCAAGTGGTCCACAGTCTGCTACCATGCTGGGTTTATTTCACATCCAGGTGAACTAGGGTCCCTAGAGTCCTTAGTGAGCTGCCTGGGTAGTCAGTAGCTCAGCACCAGGCATCTGACATTCAAAATGACAAAACGAAGGGGCAAAATGCAGTCTCAGAACAAAACTCCACCCAGAACAAGTGCAGGACACAATGACATAGGAGAACTAGGAAACCACATACCTGAAACTTCTGAAATGATCATATCTGAAGTAAAGAAACAATTCCATCAAGCCATAGAAGAGATTAAATCTGAAATAATCTCTCAGGCAAAAAATGAAATGAAAATAATAATGGAAGAAATGCTTTGCATATACAGAGAAGAAACAGATAAAAGACTAGAAGATCAAAGGCAACAAATGGAAATGTTAAATGAGCAATTCAGGAATGAATTAGAATACATGAAACAGTCTCAAATAGATTTCCAGGAAATGAAAACTGACACTGAAAGCTTGAAAAACCACTTGAATGAATCTGAAGATAGAATTTCAGATCTTGAAGATAGCCTGACAGCTGATGACCATGAAAGGAAGGATCTCTTAAAGTCAAAAAGGAACCAGGAGAAAACAATCCAACAGCTGCAAGATGAAGCTAAGAGAAATAATGTGCGAGTAATAGGAATCAGTGAAACAAGAGGTGGCAACACAAATGACGTAAAAAGAATATTTGGAGAAATAATAGCAGAAAATTTCCCAAGAATGGTAAAAGAAACTGATGTGCAGGTAAATGAAGCATATAGAACTCCAATGAGCCAACAACCCAAATAAAATCACCCCCAGGCATATAACAGTCAAGATCCCAGATATGCAGCAAAAGAACACAATATTAAAAGCTGCTAGAGAAAAGAAACAGATCACCTATAAAGGAAAGCCCATCAGAATCACAGCAGACTTCTCAACAGAAACCATAAAATCAAGAAGAGCTTGGAACGAAATATTACAGATTCTCAGACAAAACAGCTTCCAACCCAAACTGATGTATCCTACAAAACTATCCTTCAAATTCAATGGGGAAATAAAATATTTCCATGACAAAGAACAACTGAAGAATTTCTTCAGTGCCAAACCAACATAACAAAAAGTACTGAAAGATATTCTAGACAGAGAAAAAAGTGACCACAATCCCAAGAACAACAATCTTAAGCAGAACAAGAAATTAAAGAGCAAAAGCAGGAAAGCAACATCAAGTAAACAGCATGACAAGAATAAGCCAACATATAACAGTTATAACCATCAATGTAAATGGCCTCAACTTACCAGTCAAAAGAAACAGACTGACAGAGTGGATTAAGAGACAGATCCCACAATATGCTGGATGCAGGAAACACTTTACTCAAAGGGAAATCCATAGACTGAAAGTCAAAGGTTGGAAAACAATCCTACGTGCAACAGGTTCCCAGAAAAAAGCAGGGGTAGCTGTTATGTTTGCAGACAACGTAAACTTCAAACTGATAACAATCAAAAGACACAAAGAAGGCCACTACATACAAGTTAGTGGAAAACTTCAAGAGGAAGAGATAACAATCCTAAACATGTATGCACCAAATAATGGAGCACCAAACTATGTAAGGCAAATCTTAATGAACATAAACAACTAAATAAACAATAACACTATTGTAATAGGGGACCTAAATACCCCTTTGACACAAAGAGACAGGTCAACTGGACTAAAACTCAGCAAAGATATAACAGACCTGAACCAAATGTGCGAACAAATGGACTTACTAGATGTTTACAGAGTGTTCCACCCCACAACACCTGAATACACATTTTTCTCAGCTGCACATGGGGCTTTCTCTAAAATAAACCACATTCTATCCCATAGAGCATACCTACCTAAATGCAAAAGGATTGAAATTATCCCATGCATATTATCTGACCACAGTGCAATGAAATTGGAAATTAATGACAAAGGGAATTCCAAAAGCTTTATAAATACTTGGAAATTAGACAACAACCTCCTGAATAACCAATAGGTCACAGAGTAAATTAGAGAAGAGATTGGAAAATACCTACAAACAAATGAAAATACAAATACAACTTATAGGAATCTGTGGGATGCAATGAAAGCGGTCCTCAGAGGAAAGTTTATAGCAATGAACTCACACATAAAGAAAACAGAAAGGGAACAAATAAATAACTTAACGTTGCACCTCAAACTTTTAGAAAAAAAAGAACAAGTCAAGCCCAAAGCCCAAAGAAGGGAGGAGATTACAAAGCTTAGGGCAGAAATTAATGCAATTGAGACAAAGAAAACTCTACAAAAAATAAGTGAATCAAAGAGTTGGTTTTTTGAAAAGGTAAATAAAATTGATAAGCCTCTAGCCAATCTTATCAAAAAAAGAAAGGAAAGAACTCAAATTCATGCAATAAGGAATGAAAAGGACAAAATCACGACAGATCCTACAGAAATTCAAAAGATCATTAATACCTACTTGGAGAATCTTTACTCCAATAGGATAGAAAACCCAGAAGAAATCGACAGATTCCTAGAAATGTATGAATTACCAAAGTTGAACCAGGAAGATATAAAAACCCTGAACAACCAAATATCAATTAATGAGATTCAAAATGTCATTATAAAACTGACCGACAAAGAAAAGCCCGGGCCCTGATAGATTCACAACAGAATTTTATAAAACATTCAGCGAAGATTTAATGCCAACACTCCTCAAGCTCTTCAATGAAATTGAAAAGGAAACTATTCTCCCTAACTCATTTCTGGAGGCAAGTATCA
The DNA here is from genome assembly GCA_004027595.1 of Dinomys branickii. NCBI lineage: Eukaryota > Metazoa > Chordata > Mammalia > Rodentia > Dinomyidae > Dinomys > Dinomys branickii. Next base: position 13,917 of record PVLD010006091.1, on the reverse strand, counting down.
TACTAATACCAAAACCAGAGAAGGACCCAACCAAGAAAGAGAACTATAGGCCAATCTCTCTAATGAACATAGATGCAAAGATACTCAATAAAATACTAGCAAATAGAATGCAGCGAATCATAAGGAACGTTATATACCACGACCAGGTTGGATTTCTTCCAGGAATGCAGGGATGGTTCAATATTCACAAATCAATTAATGTAATACACCATATCAATAGAGCCAAAGACAAAAACCACATTGTTATCTCAATAGATGCAGAAAAAGCTTTCAATAAAGTCCAACATTCATTCATGTTAAAAACCCTAGAAAAAATAGGAATGGATGGCCTCTACCTCAATTTAATCAAAGCCATCTATGAAAACCAATAGCCAACATCACACTAAATGGACAAAAACTGAAAGCTTTCACTTTAAAGACAGGAACAGGACAAGGATGTCCACTGTCACCACTACTATTCAGCATAGTTCTAGAAGCATTAGCTAGAGCAATTAGACAAGAGGGAGAAATAAAAGGAATACAGATAGGAAAGGGAGAAGTAAAATTATCGCTATTTGCAGATGACATGATACTTTACATGGAAGATCCCAAAAACTCCACAGGAAGACTCCTTCAATTAATTGACAAATTCAGCAGAGTAGCTGGATACAAAGTCAACACCCAAAAATCAATAGCATTCCTATACACAAACAACAAACAGACTGAGAGAGAAATTAAGGAAACCATACCTTTTACAATAGCATCCAAGAAAATGAAATATGTAGAAATCAATCTAAAAAAGAGGTAAAAGATCTATTCAATGAAAACTACAGTACTCTGAAAAAAGAGATTGAAGAGGATTTCAATAAATGGAAAAACATTCCCTGCTCATGGTTAGGAAGAACCAACACTGTGAAAACGGCCATACTACCAAAATTATTGTACAGATTCAACGCAATTCCCATTAAACTACCATCAACGTACCCCACTGATCTACAGAAAACAGGGCTTAAGCTCATCTGGAAACAGAAGAGACCCAGAATAGCAAAAGCAATTCTGGGACACAAAGTCAAGTCAGGTGGAATCACAATCCCTCACCTGAAATTATACTACAAAGCTTCTGTAATAAAATCAACTTGGTACTGGCTCAAAAACAGACCTGAGGATCAATGGAACAAACTGGAAGATACAGCCACAACCACAAAAACACTCAGCCAGCTAATCTTTGACAAAAGGGCCAAACATGCTCACTGGAAGAAAGATAGCCTCTTCAATAAATGGTGCTGGAAAAATTGGCTTGCCACTTGCCAAAGACTGAAAATAGACCCAAGTCTATTTTGGACCCATGCACCAAACTCAAGTCCAAATGGATCGCAGATCTCAATATTAAAACAGAAACACTAAACCTATTGGAAGAGAAAGTAGGTAAAAACCTTGAAGACATAGGAGTAGGCAGAGAGTTCATGAACAAAAATCAAACTGCAAGGGAAACACTTCAAAGAATCAATAACTGGGACCTCATCTTACTGAAAAGTTTTTGCACATCTCAAGAAATCACCAGCAGAGTAAAAAGAAAACCTACAGATTGGGAAAAAATCCCTAACTGGCTGTCCCTCAGACAAAGGCCTTCTATCTAGAACATACAAAGAATTAAAAAGCATTAACCTGTCCAAATTCAAAGACCCAATCCTGAAATGGGCATCTGAGATGAATACACACTTCTCAGATAGAGAAATAAAAATGGCAAATAAATATATGAGAAAATGTTCTACATCTTTAGTCATTGGAGAAATGCAAATAAAAACAACATTGAGATTTCATCTCACCCCAGTAAGATTTGCCAGCACCAAGAAATCATCCAATAACAATTGCTGGTGAAGCTGTGGAGAAATAGGAACTCTTCTGCACTGCTGTTGGGAATGCAGACTGGTGAAACCACTGTGGAGATTGGTTGTGAGATTCCTCAGCAAATTAGGTCTAGAGGTCCCATTCAATCCAGGTATTCCCCTTCTGGGTATTTTCCCAGAAGATATGAAAACATCATATCACCATGATATATGTGCACCCATGTTTATAGCAGCACAATTTGTAATAGCTAAATTGTGGAAACAACCCAAATGTCTGTCCACAGAGGACTGGATTATAAAACTGTGGCATTTTTACACAATGGAATATTATTCAGCTGTAAAGAAAGACAATCTAGGAGATTTTATAGGCAAATGGTCACAGTTAGAGACCATACTCATAAGTGAGGTAAACCAGATGTGCATGTGCAAACAACGTTTAGTATCTTTAGTGTAGGAACCTGGAGGTGAGAATATAGATCGGGAGGGATGAAGGGAGACTGCTCAAGGTTAGAGAGCAATTGGGATGAAGGGAAGGAGAGGAGGAAGAGGGGGATAGCTGAGTAGGTACGTATGTATGTGCGGGATGGCTGACATGGTTGCACTATTGTCTCATGTCATTTTGATGTGGGAACAATCGGTGATTGGTTGTTTGATCAGTCTTGTTTGTCTATTTGTATTGTCCTGAGTATACACTTTGAAGTTATCAACCTGTAATACAACAACCATTGTTGATCCCCTGCCACCTTATCTGTAGTTCGGTTTTTGTACTGTTCTTGTGCTACTGCGTGTATGTTTGTTAGTGTTTTTGTTCTTTTACTTTTAAAATTAAAAAAAAAAAGAAAGAAAAAAAAAGAAAACTCCTGGAAGCCACCGGACATGGTCTAAAGAGAAACTAGATAGTAGTGTGAAAAGGGGAGGAAAAAATGCTACAAAGAAAAGTATCTTAGATTGTCTCATTAATGTGTACGACTAGATCCTCTTTGCTTCTCTTTCTTTCTCTTCTTCTTTCTTTCTTTGAATCAAACTTTCCACTAGTACTCGTTTTGAGCTATGTCCTATGATATCCTTGGTAATATCATTCAACTAGCTCAACCAATTCTTGAAATTGACTAATAAGTCTCCTTTTCTTCTTAAACCAGTTTCTGTTCCCTGTTATTGTATCTTCTAAGCTTATTTGCATAGTGGAAAATAATAGCCTGGGCACACTTTGATTTCCATGAGCCTCCCCAAGATTTTCAAGGTGACACCAGGAATACCCATCCCCATTCCAGCCATAGGTGCTTTTTGTGCTATACAATTCTACATGAACTCTGTCAAGGTTCTGAGGCAGTGGGAACTGGTAAGAGGCACATATGATATGGCTGAGTTCAATTTCCAGCTCTTCTACTTACCAGATGCATAAGATGACTGGAATTCTTTGTCCAAATCAGGATGTTTTAAAGCAAAAGGGAGTATTATAAATAATATCCCTAGAACAATGGTCATAAACTGGAACAGGAAAGTAAGCCTTTTGGATTGAGTCGTCTTTAATAAGTCTTTAAGTGTAATTCACACATATATAAAATGGGACTAACGATATTTGTTTCACATTGCTAGAGAATTCAATGGTTAGTGGATTCATAGTAAGACATATAAATGAGATCAGCGTTGGAAGCATTGTTTTTTATGGAGAAGGACCATTCTTTACATCATGGTGTTGAACATTTTGGCTTGCCTGGGCCACAAATGAGAAACTGTGAAGAGAAATTGTCTTAGGCCAAGTATAAAATGTGTAATACAGCAAGCATAGGTAAGTAATGAACCTTCCTTTTTCTTAATGTTTTAACTTATTCAATTATTTTTTAAAATAACATAAGCCCAGGTTTAATAATTGAATTTAAAATTCACATGCCTGCTTAATAATAATAAACACCTGTCTCCACAGCCAACACATAAATAGGTTGAAGTAATGTTAGCAGAAATTGCTGAGTTTATAGAGTCGCCAAGACATACAATTGCATGAAATTTCCAAAACATGCACGTTTCTATCTGTGTGTGGTGGTAGAGGGGACAGATTCATCACTGTACCAGACCCTCTCCTACCCAGTGTTCCGGTGCTGTCCACAGTCTCCACTGGTGCACCACACCCCTGAGTCATGATAAATCTTGCTAAAAATCACATGGTAATGTCAAAACTTACTCTAAGCATCATGATGCATGCCTGTGATCCCAGCACATGGGAGGCTGAGACAGGGGATTGCTCTGAGTTTGAGGCCAGCCTGGGCTACATAGTGAGTACAAGGACAGCCTAAACCACATAGTGAGAGCCTGTCTCAAAAAAAATGTTTTAAAGAGAATAAAATAAATTTTAAAATAAAATAAAGATTTAAAATAATGTCAAAACTTTACAGTCTTGGGGCTGGGGATATAGCTCAGTGGAATAAGCGCTTGCCTAGCAAGCGCAGGGTCCTGAGTTCGATCCCCAGTACCGCAAAAAAAAAAAAAAAACTTCACAGTCTTGTGGGGCTGCATTACTAACTATCCAGGGCTATGTGTAGCCTGCATAGTATGGGTTAGATATATCTGACCAAATGCTTCTGTACTGATAATTCTTACTAACATATTTATGTATTTATTAAAGTTTTATTTTAAATATAAATGTTAATTAGATAAAATAAAATTACAAATCTATTTAAAAATCCACAAACTTTAAATAATCTGTTCAAACTGGAGCTAATCTTAAAGAAGTATGGGAAGCTAACACCCATTAGACACCATTCAGGGGTTCAGGAAAAGTTTCTCTGCTCCCAATAAGGTTGTTTTCTGGTGTATGGATCCAGCTTAACACGACTGCAGCCAACCTGAATTATGACCACCACATTTGTTCCTGAGCAACGCTGGCAAGTCTTCCCAGCATAGTTTCCCAGGACACTGTAAACAGATAAAAAGATTAAGTGATCAGGAGAGATTTAAGATCAGACTCAGGTACCAAAAATGGCCTGAATCCTTGATATTACTTTGAAATAAACCCATTCTGACTTGGAAGAAGTCGCTTTTGTCCTGACCACTTTATAAGCCCCCATCTTCTGACCCAAATCGTGAGGCTCCAACTGGTATTTCTGTCTCTTAGGACCATGCTTCTGTCAGTAAACTCCCAATAAATTGTATTCTATGCAATACTGGATCTATCTGCCTGCTTTCTTAGGTCTCATAGCATCTTGGGGCCTGTTCTCAGCCACCGGGACTAGACTGCTCTGCAACACTTGACAGTGCCTAAATTCTCTGACTACTGAAAATGATTGTCCCTTACATTTCCATAGCAACATAAAGAACAGCCATCACAATTATAATTTAGAGTGTTACAGCATCAATTTGCAGTATTGTAGACAACACTCCTGGCGTTGATTTTTGAACTGGGGAAAAGTTCTAAAGAAGGGACAACTTCCAGGTTATAATGTCTTGTGTTCTTTTACCTTCTTCCCAATATGCCTGTGAGAGTTAACGGATCCTGTCCGTTTAAGTAAGAAAAGCCCATACAATTGGATTAGCGTAGTTCTGGATGTGGCTGAAGGGATCTGCTGAGCATCTGCTGGGCTTTACTGGGTGTGAGTGACAGCAATCGGCGGCCTTACCACCCGGTATAGAGAAAAGAAAGACGCCTCACTTCCATCTCTTCGGAGGAGTCCCAGTCTTCACCTTCACCTTGCCTGTTGTCTCCTCGCTTCCAGCGCAGACTGTTCGGCCTTCGGGTGCAGACCCTTCAGCCTCATAACATGAACTCGCACAGGACACGGCATTGAGCTCCAGGCCTCTGACTGGATCCTTCAGATCTCCAGTGGGCAGACAGCCCTCTTGCACTCTCCCACGGCTGACTCTGTGGGCAGCTACTGTAAGCCAGTCTTGTAAATTCTTATGTGTTTGTACATCTTGCATTAAATCTGTTTCTCTAGTGAGCACTGAACGACACAGTGCCCAACCCTGAACACAGTACCACAGACCTCGCGAAGGATTTTGTAATTCTTTTCACCAATCCAAACTTTCCCTCTCTGGCATGTGATTGGATCTTGTAATGTCAGAATTGTTTCTCAGACCCACATTTGATCTCTACATAAGTCTAAAATCACCACAGTGTGTTGCAGCAGTCCTCTGAAACAATACTATCAAGCGACTACCAGAGTCCATTGTGAAGCCAGAAATGACACTAGCCATCTAAACCGAGAAAACTTGTAAGGAGGTTGGCCAATCAGACAAATAAAAGGATGTTAAAGCAGTTCTGAGATAGCCTAAAGATACCGATTTCAGGATGTAAGGAAATAAAGCAAAAATTTGAGATTATTAAAACTTGCTTTGAAAAGCAGCTCTGTGAAATTGACACTCAAATGTCTGAGGATCGGGCACTGATCAGGTGATGCTGGAGTCTCTCAGTGCAGTGGAGGGTACCCGGGCCTGGAAGCAAACTTCTGAGGAGGGAGCACCAGCCAGCTGGTTCTGGCATCTCTAGAGAGGAGCAATAGAAGCTCTACCAAGGCTGGAGAAACTACAAATGATTCAGTCATTGCTATAAGAAAGGGGGAAGAAATATTTCCTGGGTGATACAGGAACAGGCTAAAAAGCTGTAACAGGCAGAATCAAGTCCCTTTCTCTTACCCCTCTAGTTCTCCAGTCTCCCTGTTAACAGAGTTTAACTGGGATTAACAGCAAAGCAGAAATGCAGTTTGCAGAGATACAGTCCTAGCATCTAAAGCAAAGAACAGCTTAGAGATGATAATAACTAGCACACATCAGAACAGTTTTCCAATGAAAAGGAGTTACCCATAGTCTGACTCTTAAAGAAGATTAAAAATAACCCAGTTTCTGTAAGACACCTCTCATGCCTCCTATACCATATCCAATAAAAGTATTTTGAAAACTGTGATAGAACACTTAAGGAAAGGTACTATGATTATTATTACTTCTGAAAGTCAGATTTGAACAGGCAAGCCCTAACAGCTTGGATAGTAAGAGTAGACTTGTTGACATCTTAACAACCGTATCTGTATACGAACAGTCACCTGCCAGAAACATCATAGTATTTCTGCTTCTACAGAAATATGCTTCAAGAAATGTCTTAGATGTTCTGCTTTTTTCTGTAAGATATTTATAGACCTATCGTTTGGATATCTCTATTTTCTCAGGGCGCTGAAAGAGAAAATTCTGTCTATGGAAGATTCTGAAACTCATCCAGTGTGTATAAAGCTAATATAAAGGCACATTATGGTCATTAGAGAACTTTTAGAGGCTTCACTGTGGCTCCATGTTTTCAGCTTTTCTCTTCTGTAAAATGTCTGCTTGTTATATTTTCCACACCTTTGTTGACTGAGTTTGGAAAGATTTAATGAGACAATAGAATCTATATTCTTATACCAATTTTTGACAACCCTAACAGACATAGAAATTTTTCCGATACCTGTCCTGAGGCAGTTAAATACAGTGGTCAGCCACAGATGGTTTGCAGAAACTTCCTTCAGTTGAAAGGTTGCAAGGTCAGGATTAGATCAGTGCTTTAAAGTTCAGTATTCCTAAATTGTACCTGGAGGGCACATATAATTTGACACATCTGACTCTAGAAAACTTCTCCAGGATAAATGGGGGAGCCAGAGAGGAGAAGTGACAATCATTTTAGGTTTTCAAAGGCCTGTAAATGATGTAATATTTAGACAAAGAGTAAAAGGAGGCAAGATTATTTCTAGATCAAATGACTAATCCAAATCTCTCCCTCAAAAGAAGGGAGAACATAATGTGGTAAACACAACTCTGTCGTATCATGTCCACCATGTTTGTAGGCAAATAGAGCACAGAATAGAAGCATAGTAAATACCTGAGAATTTGAATTGCTTGCATCACATCCACTGCCTAAATTGCTCATATTTAATGAAGCCACCAAAGACAACATGATAATTGAAAGTGTGAACTCTGGGGCCCAGTTGCCTAAATTTAAATAGGGTACTTCATATTTACAAGCTGTATTATCTTGAACAAATTAATTAACCACCTAAATCTCAGTTTCTCACTTATAAAATAAGGATAATAATCTACCAATCTAAAATTTTCTGGCATAAATGAAGAATCACAAAAATTCAGTAGCTCAAACATTACATAAATTTACTTACTGTGTAATAAGAAAGAAGTGTGCAGCCCAGGGAGTGGGGTGGTGCTGCTCTACTCACCCATGCACAGGACAACTCCCTCTGTCTTACTATTATACTCCCCCCCCCCCACGTCATTGTCTTTGTCTGCTTTGTCAAAGCTAGGACATGGGATTTCAACTCATAGAATGCTTGCCCAGCCCAGAGAGATTTCCTTTGAAGAAGATGGCCTGTGATGACCAAGGTTGATATCCTCACAGATTTATATGCTTCAAAGGAAGTTTGAGAAACACAAAGTCTAGCTGGACAACCATGTGTCCAGCTCTATTAAAGGGAAAATGGATTTGAATAAACAAGAGTCTGCCATCCTACATGATAGCGTGGCAATGAAGTAAATGATATAATGCATTAGAAGAATGACCGTAAGTGGTCTGTAATGATTAATCATTGGTAAGGTTAGATTACAAGCTTTTCATAAACATTCTACTTCTCTCTCTTTTGGGGGACATGGTAATATTAAAATCCCCTGACCTCTTTAATGTTAGCCATTTGGCTTTCTTTAACCAATGAGATGCACATAGTACTAATGAGTGTCACTTCTGGGAAGAAGGATTAAGAGCCAGGATGTCATTTGCTCTGCTTTCTTCTCTTTGCAGCACGTGGCAGCCTGAATATCCATGCAAATATAAGGATCAGAGGCTCCCCGGCAATCCACAGGTGTGTAACATGAGCAGAACATAAATGTCTGTTGTGTTAAACCACCGAGATTTGAGGATTATTGGTTACTGCAGCTCATTTTTTCAACTGATACATGAAAGGTCCAGAATATTTGTCAGAGGAAGAATTTTAAGAAGTGTTTTCATCTTTGTGTTTAGAATTTCAATTAATATCACTAAAAACAAACTTGAAATTTGGGTTGATAAATGTGTGCACCCTTTAACTACTGTGAGATCATAGCTGATTAAACTAAGACACCGTACACATAAATGATTGTGCAAGTGAAACATGCCAATTCACTTGAAGTTGATATTGTATTGTAGAAACATGCTTATTGATCATGAAGGTCTTTTTTTCATATTTACACCTGAAAGCAAACACATTTAGAGTGTTCTGATTGCAATCTGGTTGCAATCTGGCCACAGCCATGGAAATACCAATATCCAGGAAGGGTTATGAATGGAAATATAGGCCCTATGAAATATTTTGTATTTCCTTAATTTTGGATTTCAAATGAATCCAGTATTGGCAATTCAGAGAGTTTTCATGGATTTATACAAGGTTTTATCCTCTTTTCAGAACCTACAGTGTAGACAGTATAAATAGCTTACTAGGGTAATAGACATAAAACATGCATAACAATTATTTCCAATCACCATGTAAATTTGCAATATAGTAAATGTTTTTATCCACATAATCTCATTTAATTCTAACTTCACCTTTTTTAAGGTAGGTACTACCAGTACATCCACTTTACAACGGAGGAAACAAGAGCTTAGAAAGTTACATGGATATTTATTTCTTGCTCATCTACATGCTGATGGATTATGTAAAAAAATCTAAGGTCAGTAGTCCGCGAAAAATATAATTGGAATTTGAATCCAAGCATCTGACTCCAAAGTCCATTTCTGAGCCAATAGGCTGTACTCCCAACTCAACATAACAAACATTAGCACTATGATGTACAAGAAACTGCAAAACAAAGAACAAGGCAGTAATCAGGTTAATCAAGGAGACCTGACTCATTGATACTTGAGTCCTTAGTTATAGGCATTAGTCATAGTGAAAAGAGAAAGGGTATTTTATTGAAAGAGACATTATGCCTCTCCTGAGCACCTGGTTTATTATTAATATTATATTCACTTCACTGCTCTCTTACAACTAACCCTACTTCAGCCTTTATATCACCTGCCAGAGAATCAGAATAACATTTAATATACTCCTTCAGCAACCCTCAAGAACCTAATAATATAAACATTTGTGTAGTAAACAAACTTTTATCAGAATCTCACTCTCACTTTTCCTCTTTATCTAATTACTCAATCTCTTTAGGTTTTATTGTTAGTATTTATTTATAAAGATCTTCAGATTCTTCTTGGAATCTTCTTAGAATCATACATGTAAATTAATTAGTTAACAAGAAAAATAAAATTTGTTTTTCTATATTCTCCTTCAGATGCACTTTGCAGTAATAAAGCAAAAATATAAATAAATAATAATTTTCCCCATAACAAGAATATGAATTCCTCAAACATAAAGTCTCCATCTATCAGTTCAGCAAAAAATCCTAAGTTTGATAGTACTCTGTTTTGGTAAGTCTGAGGGAAAACCGGCAATCTCAAAAAGCATTAGTAAGGATGCAAATTATAAACCCTTACAGAGGACAATTTGTTAATTATCCTAAAACTTACAAAGTCATAGAACAACTGACTCAGTATCTTCTTATTGATCTATCCTACAAATATGCTGGTTCCAAGACAAAATAATGCATGTACAAAGTTACATTAGTCTCCTTTCTATCAAGAGCTTGAAAATGAAATTAATTTCTATCAGAAAGGAATGATTAGAGCTAGGGATAAAAATGGTGGCACAAGTGCCTGCCTGGCAAGCACAAGGGCCTGAGTTTGAGTCCCAGTATAAAAAAGAAAGAAGTGGATAAACATATTATTTATAACAACAAACTCACTGAGAGAGAAAATAGGGAAACCACATCTTTCATAACAGCATCTAAAAAAATGAAATACTTAGGAATCAGTCTAACAAAGGAAGTAAAAGATCTATACAGTGAAAATTACAGTACTCTGAAAAAAGAGATCAAAGAGGATTTCAGAAAATGGAAAGATATTCCTTGTTCATGGATAGGAAGAGCCAACACCATGAAAATGGCCGTACTCCCAAAACTGGTATACAGACTTTTGTTTTTTGGTATACAGATTTAATGCAATCCCAATCAAAATACCATCAGTATACCTTACAGATCCAGAAAAAAAATCATCAAAATTCATTTGGAACCAGAAAAGACCTAGAATAGCAGAGGTAATCATGGCCAATAAAAGCAAGGCAGGAGGCATCTCAATCCCTGATTTAAAATTGTACTAGAAAGCTACTGTGTTACAATCAGCATGATACTGACCAAAAACCAAAAAAAAAAAAAAAAAAAAAAAAAGACCTGAGGATCAATGGAACCGATTTGAAGATACAGACCCAACTACAAACATACTCAGCCACCTTATCCTTGACAAAGGGGCCAAACACATTCATTCACTGGAAGAAAGACAGCCTCTTTAATAAATAGTGCTGGAAAAACTGGCTTTCTATATGATGAAAACAAAAATGAGACCCATACCTATCACCATGCACTAAAGTCCAGATGGATTAAAGACCTAAATATTAAAACAGAAATACTAAATCTACTGGAAGAGAAAGTAGATAGAAATCTTGAAGACATAGGGATAGGCAGAGAGTTCATGAACAAAAATGAAACTTCATGGGAAATGCTTCAAAGGGCCAACAACTGAGGTCTCATCTTATTAAAAAGTTTTTGCACATCAAAAGAAATCATTAACAGAGTGAAAAGAAAACCCACAGATTGGGGGAAAATTTTAGCCAATTGTGCCTCAGACAAAGGACTTCTATCTACAACATATAAAGAACTTCAAAAACTCAGGCTACCAAAATTCCAAGACCCAATCCAAAAATGGGCATCTGAGATGAATACACACTTCTCAGATGAAAAAATACAAATGGAAAAAAAATATATTAAAAAATGTTCAACAGCATTGGCCATTCGAGAAATGAAAATTAAAATAACATTGAGATTCCATCTCAACCCAGAAAGAATAGCTATCAAGAAATCAACCACTAACAAATGCTGGAGGCTCTGTGGCAAAAAGGAACCCTTCTCCACTGTTGGTGGGAGTGTAGACTGGTATAACCACTGTGGAAATCAGTGTGGAGACTCCTCAAAAACATAGGATTAAAGGGCCCATTTGACCCAGCTATTCCCTTTCTGGGCATCTTCCTGGAAGAATTAAAACCATCATACCACAATGTTATAAGTCCACCCAAGTTTATAGCAGCACAATTTGTAATAGCTAAGTCTTTATTGGTGGCTTATACTCCAGTGAAGGATGTGTCTTGGAATGCTTGTATGAGGTCAAATGCTGACATCCTTCCCTGTGTCCCAGACTTTTACAGAACACAGTCAAAACAACAATCACTACCACCACTTGCACCCTTTGATAAACAAAAAACAACAGGCTCATACCATAATCATCTCTTATTATGTAGCAAATTAGCCCAAAAGTTAGCAGGTTGACAATAAATACTTATTATCTCACACAGTTTCTTAGGTCAGAAATCCAGGAGTGGCCTAAGTGTGTGGCTCTGGATTAGAGTCTCTCATGAGTTTGTAGTTAAAATATGATCTGGGGGAACTAATAGGAATGGAGAGGGGAACCAGAGGGAAAGAAGAGACGGCAAAGGAAAGGAGGGTAGGAGGGAGAGTAGACTCAAACAAAACACAATATGGACATACAGAAAATGTCAGTGTGCAACCCATTAGTCTATACAATTAATATGAGTTAGTAATTATAATTTAAAAAAACTACATAAATATATAAGCATCTTGCCTGGAGCTGTAATAATTTGAAGGCCTACCTGAGGCTGGAGGATCTGACTTCCTGGTGTCTCACTCATGTCTATTGAGAAGGTGCTAGTGTTTGGCAGAAGGTGGAGGTTGCAATGCCTCAATAACCTAATCTCAAAAAATCACACACTGTCTCTTCTGCCATACTATATTCTTGAAAAGCAATTCATTCATCTGTCACATTTTTGATAAAGATCATCTCCTAAGGTAGACATTCAGGCTGTGCCAGTACTGCCTGTAAGGACAGTTTTCTCAGGGAGGATATATTCATGGGCCATTTACAAGACTGATTAAAGAACTCCAAATTCTCTGGATCCATTTGACATCCTTTACAGCTACATCACTACTGAGACTTTCTAATAATTTAATAGGCTCTAGAGAGTGCCCCAAAGCCTTGACAGTGAGACTTAGAAGCATGAACTGTGTGCTTTTCTGTCCCAAACAGGAAGACAAGCCATACTTTCAAATGCAGGTCTCCAAACCTTTCACTTCCCATTGATAAGAGAAAGGACTGTAAATGTAAAGAGATGGAAGTGAGTCTGCCATGACATTCATGCAAGCAAATATTCAAAATACTTAACCACTGGCATAACTTGGACACATTCCACTGGTGTACACCAATGGCCATTAACCCCACACTCAGTCACATTACCTTACTTGTTTATATTCCTTTCCTCTCTAGACTCTAAACTCCATTAAAACAAGAATAATGTCAATTTTACTCACCTTCAACATTTGACAGAGGACCTGAAATATTTATACATTTAAATGATAGTAGTTGTTACAGATTTAATGCAATCCCAAACCATTAGCATACCTCACAAAATTAGAAAAAATATTCCTAAACTTCATTCATAACCAGAAGAGACATAAAATAGCAAAAAAAACAATTCTAGGCATCAAAAGCAAGTCAGAGGAGCATTGCAATCCTTGACCTGGAATTATACTACAAAGCTGCTGTGATAAAAACAACATGACACTGTCAAAAAATAATGCTAAGAATCAGTAGAATAGATTAGAAGATGCAGAAACAACTCCACACACACATTCAGTCACCTTATCTTTGACAAAGAGGCCAAGCACATTCACTGGAAGAAAGATGGCCTCTTTAATAAATGGTGCTGGAAAAACTGGTTTTTCTCCCTCCCTGCTTCCTGCCTGCCCCATGAGCAAGCCTCTTCTGCTGTGCTGTGCCCCTCTCCCTTGCCACCCTGCCTTGGATCCAGCCAACTACGGATCAAAACCTCTGCAAACTATAAGTCAAAATAACCTTTCTTTCATGCAGCTGTAGGTATTGGGTATTGTCACAGCAATAAGAAAATAACTGGGATCCGGGGAAGAT